>VZTT01008717.1:12898-33431 GCA_013400855.1 Buphagus erythrorhynchus
GGGCAGTGCCAGCCCCCCCCCCCGGCACACCTGGGCAGTGCTAGCTCCCCCCCGGCACACCTGGGCAGTGCCAGCCGCCCCGGCACACCTGGGCAGTGCCAGCCCCCCTGCACACCTGGGCTGTGCCAGCTCCTCTGGAACGCCTGGGCAGTGCCAGCCCCCCCCGGCACACCTGGGCAGTGCCAGCTCCTCTGGAACGCCAGGTGTGAGCGGGCCGAGTGTTTGGTCCATTTCTGCGTCTGCTTAGTTGGGAACAGCTTAATTGCTGTTGGATGTAGCAGGTGGTGCCAGCTCTGTAAAAAAAAAGAAAAAAACATGGAGAAGCTGAACTATTCCCATGCTTGAGATTTGCAGGTAATGCCTGAAAGTGTAAGACACTCTAGGAGTATTTTAATTCCATGCTTGACTGATGAAGCACAAAATACCAATATGGTGATTTGATTGAATGCACTGGCACTAAGAGTATCGTGTTTTTAGATTTGCCCTTAAAGGGTTACTTTAATGTAGACTGTCATACTAATCATCTAACATTGTACTAAGCACTTCTAATAAACAATTTTAATAAATACTGGGTGTAGTTTCTGCAGCCTGTCCTGATTTGCTTGCCTAGATTATCTCTTCACCTAAACTATTCAGTTGTAGCAGTTGTTTCCTAGAATTAAGTCATGCTTAATCTTAACACTGGTCAGTTTTTAGATTCAGATTTAGATTTTGCTGGATCAGGAGCTAAGTGATAAACAAGAATTTATTTCCTAAATATGGTTTTAAACACCATATATTTAATAAGGGGTTTGCATGGATTCATTAGGTTTATTGAAGAGAGAGCCTTGTATTTTCCATTCAGCTGGATTTCAGTGTGGAAGGCAAGATAGTTAAAAGCTGGACATGCAGGGTCAAGTATGGCAGCCTGGAGTGTATCACGTAGCAATGTACCCTGCTGAGAATCCAGCTCTGAGATCCATGTTGTGATCCAAAGATTTCCTCGGGTAACCAACAGGTAGCTCAATTCAGAACTCAGATTGTCTCTGCTGTTGTTACAGTCATTGCATCTTTCCTTGCTTCTTTAGCAGAGCTCTTAAGCACAGCTTTGGTGATTGCTGTTTCTTTAGAGAGCTGCAGTGTAGAGTCCCAGGCCCTGTAAAATGCTGGGATCACTGGACTATGATGCTTACCCTTTTTCACAGCTTGCTGCACTCAGCATTTACAATGTGCTTCTCAGAAAGCCTTGTTAGTTGAAGCAAACAGATGCACCTATGTGGCAAGAGTTCAAAGGTAACTTGCTCTTTGCTTTGGCTGATATGGGAAATAAATAAAATAGTGAATTATTCTGCATCCACGTTCTTGCCAGTTTTACCATGCTGTATTCTGAAGTCAGAGCTTTCTAAAAGTCTAATTAAAAAAAAGTCAAGGATCTTTCTTTAGAATATTTGTTACGTGCTGCTCGCTTTATTCTTTCTCAGCTGCTGCCCTAGTTAAAGGGGCTCTCTCTCGTAGGAAAACGTTGTTTCCTTTCTGTGCCTTGGTGTCTTTCATCTTACCAAAACTTGAGGTGGGGTGAAGCCTGTATGTTAAAATGTTTTGTTATAAAAGCAAAGCAGTTGGGCTGACTGCAGTTGTTTTTGGAGTCTATGAATCCTAGACTGGCTGGGAAATTAATGATGTTTCTACTCTATCTTCTAGCAGCCTCATTAATTTTTCCACCTGAATTGATTAATTTAACATGTGTTTTCATACTTGAGGAGCTAAGTAGCAGGAGGAGCTTTTGCTCTTTTTCTGCCATGGAAATGCACTTCAGACAGGTAATAGCTGACTGGGAAATGAGCAACCTGGTGAGCAGTTGAGCAGAGCTAATAGAAAACAAACTCATTACTGTGACTATAGTCATGCAATTTATACAGATGCTTTAATTCTGTGCTCCCAAGTAATAGAAACTCTTTGCAACGTAAAATGCATTTTTACATGTCTGACAGTATGATGCTCGATCCCTCTGAAAAGCTCTAAGTGTATAAAATTGGGCAGAAATGGGATTTTAGTTAGCTAAATCCAGTATTTTGATTAGTAACTTAAAACACTTAGGAAGCTTTTGTCTTGGAGCCGAGGAGACGCTGAGTCATCTGCTTGGAGACAGGTGCTGGTTCTGAACCGTTGTATTGGGTCACCATGCTCGAGCCAGGTGTTCCTTGTGAGGTGTTTGTGTTAAAGAGCTGTGAGCCACACTCAGCAATAAATGTAGGTTTGTACTTTTGGGATGGTTCTGGCCCTGAGAAATGTCAGAAGCGTCTGTGACCTTGACTTAGGGGCTGAAAATAGACTTTATTCAATCTGGTTTTTTTCTGTTTGTCAAAGTGGGTGGGTACAGGTGGGTAGCTCTCAGTAGTTGACTCTGAAGTCTGAGAAGGACAGGGCCTTTAAGAACTGTGTAAATGAGTTTACTGCTGGTGATTGGATTTAAATCCTGGATCATACTCAGGTACAGAAAGAATAAAAAAAGGTAGTTGGTTTTTCTTTTTAGGTTACCATATTTTTGGTGGCATATAAATAAAACACATTGAAGCAATGCAAATGGCTTCTGGAGTTTTTGAGCCATTGTATGGAGGGAAACATAGGTTATTAATACTGTTCTTAATTCAAGATGTTCTGCCCTTCTATCTAAATCTGAATTATGCAATCTACTGTAATCAAATTATCAGATTAGGTTTTGATATTTTGCTCAAAATGCTTGCAAGGTTCTCTTTATGATTAATCAGTTTAATTATTGACACTCACTGAGGCATTCTTTAGTGATGCTATTGATACCTAAAATTATTCAGGTAAAACAAAGCCAAACTTTATTGGAGGGAGTTAGAGAAGCCTTTTGGCCATGATAAACTGCTCCATTTCAACCTCTGAATGTGTTGCTGGTCGTCAGCATTGAGGTGCTGAAATAGTCCTGCCAGACACAGTTCTGACCTGTTCCCTCCATTGCTTTTCAAATGTCTACCATGACTCAGACTTGTCATCCCCAGCTAATATTATCATCCTAATCATTGTTTTTATTCTCCTAAATAATGGTCTGAGGTTGGGGGAAGAAAAAACACCGGTAAATATAATTTTTTAAACAAAAGGGTGAAGAAGGATGAGGCGTTTATGGAGCGAATGCACAGTAATCCTTTTAAAGAGTTCTGTAACATGAGTAACTCATATTTATTATCCTTTCAAGGAAGGTAGTCTGGTATTGTCTGGGTGGCATTCAGGTAACTCAGCAGACATGCACAAGGCACTTATTCTAAGTTGTAGTCTGGGCTGCAGTGGAAAATGGTCAGTGGAAATTCCATCTCTGCAGAGTTTTTGTGCTTATTTTTTATTTGTCTGTTGGTTTTACTAAAGGGTTAGGCAGGCTGAAAAACTGGCTAAAAAAATAAATCAGGCTCATTTGAGGTTTTTTTCCCAAGTCTGTCTTTTTTTTAAAATCTTTATTTTTCTTCCCCATAATTAAGAAGCATCTGGATGTTTGTGTTGCTATTGGGAAATTTGGAGCTCTCACATTTCTGCCAGATGATCAGTTCTCACTCAAGTATGTGTGTGGCTTTGGGTTTAAGGCTAGAACAGGGAACTAGAGTACTGACAGTGCTGGCAGTCCATGGAATAGTTCTGCACCCTTGGCAGCTGAATAGAATATTTAGGGACTCAGTATTCAGAGTTCAAAAATTATTTGGGGTTTAGATGAGTAAACTATACTTCAATAATCTTTTATTTACTTTGGCTGCAGTTTCACTTCCAAAATAGTTTGTAGAAAAAGTATCGTGACTATATCCATTAAAATGTACCTAGATGGAAGTCTGAAGAGTCCTTGCTGATAAATACTACTTACATAGAAAACTGAATTTCAGCATTAAGAAAAGGTATACATCTCAGTTAGAAAACGTTTTTTACGTTTTAAAGAAATTTGTTACCATTTTTTTTCCCAGGGGCTTTCAGACCATCAGCTGCAAAAGTAATCTCAAATCTGAAGTACAAGTGCCTTATGAGACTAAAATTAGGTGTGCTAGACTGAGTCTCAGCATCCTGGAATCTGAATGGATCTGAGAGGTTAAATCAAATCAGGAGCAAAAACTGGTGAGAGGTGTGTTTGGAGAACACTCACTGTTTACCTACCTTGGTACAGGATTGTTATTTAGTGGTGTGGACTGTAGGACTAAAGACTACATCAGTGAATGTCTGAATGGATTTAAACTCATTGACTGCAATTCTGAAGTTTTAAAACTACTGCACATCCTTAGTAATGGACCTTGGCCAGAATGCCAAAGGGGACATTGAGTTGGAGGAGGGCAGAATGACCTGGAAGTGCTGCAGCCTTTGGTTTACCCAGTATTTATGCTTCTTGAGGCTAAAAGAGAAAGCAAAGGGATGTTGCTGAGCAGTGCAACATTTGTAGAGCCCACAGTACTTTGAGATTGTACTTTTAGATCCTTACCTCCATAATATCTCCTTCTTGCACATTTTCTTCATGCAATCTAAAATACAATTTCTTTGGCCCACTTTGTGTGTCAATTGCTGTTGGGTAAGGGCAGCCTGTTTTATTTTCTCCATTTTTGTGACCATAGCACCAAATCTGCTCGATCAAGGAGCAACTGTTTATTTCCATTTCAACTCCGACAACTGCAGGGACTCTGCCTTATTCTTTTCTGTCATTTCCTATTCAGTGGTTATTTGTCTTGCATCTTTCCCTAATAGCCTCTGTTTGCAGACATTATACTGTGAAAGCATCATCATTTTCTTACTTCTCCCTTGCTGCAAAGGAATTGTCACTGCAATCCCACTCCTCTCTCACATCCCTTTCTTAAAAAGGACTTGCTAGAGAATTAGGGCAACGTGAGCTTATTTGGTTTGTCCCTTTTTTTGCTTGCTAGTTTAAGGGTACTTTTGTTTCACCTTACTGGATTCTTGGCTTTTGGGGATAAGGCCCATTTTTGGTTTATTCTCAATTTTACAGTACAGTCTGGGGATGGGGTCTGAGTATTACCTTAGCATAAAAATGACAGTGTAACCCAGTAAGCTTCTGCAGAAAGAAATGCTTGTGTCACCTCCTTGCCAGGTAGCTGGGTCATATGCTGGACTAGTAACAGGGAGAGTTAATGGTAACTTCAATTGTCCTCTAGGAAAGTGCAGCTGTTGGAGGAATACTACTGACATGTAATAAAACTTTGAAAACAAAATCATAATCATAATTTTTTACAAGCTCCGGACTGCTCCATCCTGGTGTTTTTTTTTTTTTTTTTTTTTTTTTTTTAAAGGACTGTTTCTTTCTATTTGCTATTCTTATATATCTTTAAATCTTTATTTATCCTGTTTATTTTTTATTGTCTATTTTGCATATATCTTTATTTTATTGTCTGATATACCTTCCAGAGTTCAATGCTGCAGTGTTTAGAATTGTTTAAATTTCAGAAGAAAATATGTTCTTGAAGTCCTCCTATCTTTCCACTTAATGCCTGTGTTTTTTTTTAATGGCTGCACAGTAGCAGTCTGTTCTGCTGGCACAAAAGGTTTGATAGTGATTCAGAAACAGTAACAGACTGAAATAGCCCAAAGTGAGAACAGAGTTTTAAGGTCATTGTAAAGCTCCAAAGCTAGGGCAGAAAGTGAAATGAGGGATTTCAACTGTGATAATTCCTCTGAAAGCATTACAAAAAAAAAAAAAAAGGGGAGATGGTTTCATGTGTCTAATTAAACTGCAGTGTTGGTAGGTAGAAGGCATTTTTTCTATGGCCCAGTGAGCAGGACTTTGCACTGGAAGCATGATCTTTAGAGTTGTTTCAGACACAGGGCATCCAATATGACCTGATCCTTTTATTCTTCTGTTGTGAGCCATCACAGAACAGATCTGGAAGGGACAGTGCACACTTCAGGGCCACACGGGGCCTGGTGCACCCCAGCCCTCTGGCATCTGTGGTGACCTGGAAAGGAGCTGTAGGAACAAGAGAACAGCAGCACTGCGTCACAGGAGAGCAAGCTGCTGGGAAATGGTGATAACCTGGGAATTGCCTTCCAGTAAATCTTCACTTGGCTGTGAGTAGGAGGACTTACTTCATTTAAAAGTAGGGTTACTGACAGCTGCTTTTATATAGGAGGAGAACATATTTTTTTTTTTTTTTTTTGCAAAGAACACCTTTTCAAGTAATTTTCACTTCACTTTTGAGTATAGAGCACCAAGGCAGAAGAATGAGGTGGTACTTCAACACAAGTAATCAGAAGTGGGTTTATATTACTTTTAGAATTGGACATGATATATCTGCTGTCTAAGCACATGCTGTTATCTAATTTACCTCAGAAGAAGTCAAAGGGATATTCCTAGAGAATTTCTAATATTGTGTTTCTGGTTGCAAGGGTGCTCTCATGACCCATTCTCGGTAAAATGGCCTGAACAGCAACAGCTGTTAAGACAGGAGTGCAAGTTCAAGCATCCAAACCTGTCTGAGAGTGCCTATGCCACAGCTGATCCTGCTAAAGGGGATAACAAACCACTAGGGAGTTACCAAGTGAGCTCTGAAATGAGGGAAGGGAAATTTGGAAAGAAATGTATGGGACAAATGAAATTGGAACAGGAGGGAAAACAATGGGAATGGAGCAAGTGGTCAAAAACAGAAGAGGTGGGTTTGACACCGTTTGCTGTTGTACGTTCATCCCCTGACATGAAAACCTGTGTGGACGTGCTAGCAGCCTTTGTCCAGCTGGGGCAGTGGCTGGGCAGGTGCACAGGTAGCACTCACAGCTTGTGGTGCTTCCTGCCTGCTGTGGGCATAGCAGGTGGTAAGGAGCAGCAGAGTACACTGTAAGTACCCACATCTCCTACAGGGGTACCTGTGAGAGGGAAACTGTGTACAGCCGTGAGTGGGTGGGTGCACAGCTTTGTGTGCATGATTACAACTTTGGGGGATTTGTGAAGAAAGGTTCTTTATTTATTAGGTGTTTATTAACAGCTTGTTTAACAGTGTATTGCCCATACTGAACCTGAAAGTATATTCCACTGATTGCAAGTTAATTGTGTTCTATTAATAGATCAATAAACCAGTTTGATTATGATTTGGTTTAAATGAAGTAAACTGAGCAGTTTTTCCCTGTAACACCCTTAGGTTGTGATTGTAGCAGTTATATGATATGTTAATGTAATTATGAGTCACAGAAGTTTTGTGCCAGTGGGAGGAGAGACAAATGTTGAGGTTGCAAAGACAATCTCACCATTAATACAGTGGGATAGGACGTTTTCATGACAATTGTTGGGTAAAGCAGTGGCCGATGCTTCTGTGTGCTCTAATGAGGTCATTAAACTCAAGTGTGACAGCAAGCATGCTGTTAGAACATGCTGAAATTGTACTGGCCAGAGATGCTATTTCAGCTGTGGCTAATTTAGCTCCTGTTACTAGTTATCATTAGTCCCCTATGGAACACATTGACTTCCTCAGACCTGTTTTCCTAACACAAAATGGCTTCCAAACACTGTTCTCAAAGTTTTTCTGGTTTGGACACTCTGAACTTTGATGTTAAGCCTCCATGTTGAGTAAAGAACTAATAAAAACCTGAGTAACTTATTCTGACCTCACACTGACTGCTTTGTGGAGGAGTTTGGGCAAGATAACTTCCAACCTGTACTTTCCTATGGTCTCACACCTTGACATGCAGTTTTGCTTGTACAGGGAAGATGTGCTGATATTGTGGCTGGCTGGCTGTGTCCACAGCAGTATTTTGAGTGCAGTCACACCAGTTCTCAAAGCAGTAGCTCTGCTTCCTTAAATAAAATCCAGCTGTCTTTGGTTGCATAACTACTTACATGTTTCTGCCTTTCTCATGAGTAGGAGGTAAACTCTAAAGATGAGGTTTTTTCTCCTTGCCTTAGAGGTCCTGAGGCATGGTTTTTCTGTGTGCTGTTTTGGTAGAGACTGGAGGTGGCTAACAAAGTGAGACACAATTAAAGACAATAGATTTTGAACTGATAGCCCATGGAAGATGTGAGGAAGGAAAGAATTAAGCTCCTGATTCTATTTCCATTTGCCTAGGGTCAGTTTAATAAATGACCTAAGAAGATCACAAACCCAGGACTGGAAAGGACTGAGTCTGGTCCCTTGCTTTGTGATGGAAGATGGTTTCTTGGTACAGGCCTATGTTATATGTATACAAATACTGCTTCAAGGCTTTACCAGCTGAGTCTTCTAATTTTCAGCATAAATTTATTCACAGACATTTTATATCTGTTTTTGCATGCTGAGTTATCTTTTAGCTTAAATAGTTTTAGCATTGCCTGCATTTATATAGCATTGCCTGTATTTATTTTATGCAGTCAGGAAATGTATGTTACAGTTTTGATTCCAGATCTGGTTCAGCTGTACCTGAAAGTATCTTTGACTGTATTTCAAGCCCATAATTATTTGACAAGTGATTTAATAACCCAAAAGCAGTTTGACAAAACCTGAACCAGTTTGAGCTTCATGACATCAGACTATTTAATACTTAAAACTGCAGAAATTGCAACTTTGACAGGTGCATGAAATACCCATTTACTGATAAGGTGTGCACTAGTAATTGTAAACTGGATGCAGATCGATCATCACAGGGGCATGGAGCATGGTGAGAGTTCATTCTCCACAAGAGTCATTTGTCAAGGGGAAGGGAAAGGAGGAGACATTTTGTTCTCTGAAGTCATTTCTGTAGAGGAAACAGCTGAATGCCAGTTTTACTGAGACCGTTTCTCAGAACTGGTGACTGAAAACACAGCTCAAAGTTAGAAAAAGTAGTCCACCTGCATTTTAAAAAGAGTAGAAATTTTAACTGCTGTAAATGCTGTGGAATTCAGGTTTTATTTGAGATCTCATTTTTATCCTATAGCACCACACTAACTAAGCTAGTGATTTTTAAGGATATGTTATGTGAGTTTTTTGGGAACATACATGAGATGGATCTGTGTGTACTCAATCCAGTCAGACATCACCACTTTGGGGCACCTGCCCTGTAGCTCTTTTATGTCCTTCTCCTGTGAGCACTTTGTACTATTACACTTTTTCCCCCTAATTCTCAGTCTCAAGTAATTCTCTTCATATGATTTACATTTCCACTCGAGAGCACTTGTAAAGCCAAGACATTTCATGAAACTGTTGATAAGACTGTTGCTTACATAAACCCATGGGAAGTTCCTTTGTTAGGCATATAGTTCTTTTTGCATAGTTTTATATTTTTTCTTAGGAAAGTTCATTATCTGTGATACAATCCATTCAAATGTTCTCTGTATTATCATTTCTCATGTGATACTGAAGTGCTTCAACATCACCTGGGTTTATTTAATGAAGAATATGACCAAATAAATTTCCTTTGCTGGGGGTAGTTGGTTATCTTCTATAAGAACCAGTGAGTGACCCCTAAGTCCCTCTGTACTTCTGCCTGCTTTTTATTTTGATTGTTTGCAACATATATTTTGAATTATATGTGTAGAGAAGTTCATTTTTACATACAATTAACATGAATTTGTTTTCTAACTAAGCATACAATACAGAAGGAATTGCAAGGAATTTGCAAAAAAAAAATATTTTGCAAATTATTGCAAAATAATTTATTTGTACAACTTTTAGGTATCAAAACACATAACCTTATATGATCATGTAAGGGATAAATATGGAAAAAATGTGATGTAAAAACAAGCAGACCACAGGGAAAAGAATGTATCGACCTCAATTGCCAGACATTTGTTTATTTATTCATTTAGCAAGATTTAGAGAGGGGCTTTAAAAAAAAAGAAACACTTGTGTGTTGCAAGAGGTTTAGGGGAAGTGACTGCCGAAATCAGAGTGTAAATGTTTTGCAAGGTCAGTCCATGGATCAGTTAAGTAAAAAAGGAGTAGAAATAACACAACGTAATGAAAAAAAGTAGGCTACAATACTGGATGTGTTTGCTGAATTTTTGAATCTCTAGAATGTCGTTCTTGGGCTATGCAGCTCTGCTCTTGTGTTGGCTGCATTGTGCTGCACAAAGAGGTAAGCTTTAGCTCCTATCTTGGAGTGCATGTGAAGATGGTAACTAAAGCAATATGCAAAGGCATTGTAGGCTTTTTCATTAACTTCTGACAATAATTGACATTTCTTCTGGCAGCATTCAGCACATCTAGTACTTAGTGTCCTGTCATAGGATTACTTTCACCTATTTATTTAGATAGCTACTGCAATTATTAATCGGTTTCCAACTTTTTAAATGGTTGATGCCACTATAAACTGAGCTAGACAACTATTTTTCTATTAATTATGTTTGCTAATTATTTTAATATCTAAAACCAGGAAGCAATTGGTAGATTAAAATAGAAATGCACATTTATGAAATATTTTGTTTCTGTCTGGAATAATGTGTGAGGTGATCTGAGGAAGATGAATGATTACCACATTGGCTGAAAAGCTTCTAATATATCTATTCACTGACTGGTTTTAGTCTAGGAAAGGAGATAAATATATACAGGTATGCTTTTTCATGTTTAAAGAGGTAGCTGGTGTTCTGTGTATCTTTTCAGAAACCTCTGATGCTTTCTGTTTCTCTGTTCAATGTATTTTTCTTGGTTTGTGATTATATTATTTAGTGTATCCTTAGTTATTTGTGTGCTTTATGTCTGAATTTCTTTGCATATGGTGTTGTGCAGAGGGTGCTGTGTGGTTTTGAGCTAGTATGTCTTTGCTTGGTTCAGGCTGGTTTTAATTTTAGTTGAAAGTTGTGAAGACCTTATTAATCCAAAAGATCCAATGGATTTTACTTTGAAAAACTGAAAAATCAGGAAATTAAAGGAATGTCCTGTCTTAATTAAATACAAATAAATATTGCCTCAAAGCAACTAATAGTCTATTTGCAAAGAAGTGCAGAAAAGTCCTGGAATTTGAAATGAAAGTTTGCCTGAATTTGCGCTTTGTTTTCACAATGCTTTCTTTAGGTCAGGGAGATTGGAGAGAAATGTGAATGTAGCAAAATTTGATTTATCCAGGACAACTATTACCATGGGTCATGCAGGATTCTTGTTTAAGCTTCATGCTGCAAGTCTATGAGAGTTGTTCTGAGTACTGTGTTTTGCCCAAGGACTGAAAGCTGCTTGTACCTAGATTTGTAATTGTGCTTGTACTTTGTAGAAGCTGCTACCAGCATGTTGTTGGCAAAAAAAGCAGCTTGAACTATTTCTAACTGAGGTCAAGTCACATGTAAAGACTGAATGAGTTAATTCCAGCTCTCCTGGTCTGTCAGTAAGGAATTTGAAGGTATCCATTCAGATCATGCTTCTTAATACAGAAATAAATCCCCCCAGTATTGGTGAGTGCGTGATGGAATTAATACAATTTTGAAGTACAACCTGCCAGTAGATTTCTTCCCCTCAAGCCACTAAGAAACTGCACACATACATGCACACACACATATATTTATATATACATACTCTGACACTTCATGGTAACACACAGTTTAACATCAGGGCAGGAGTGGGGAAAAGTTGAGATAAAACCCAGCAAGACCCAGCACATCTCAGTAATGGTGAAGAGACTAAGGAGATTATCTTTCATTTTGGGGGTTTTTGTAATGCAAGCAAGGAAGAGTTAAGAGGCTGCATTGTGCACAACAGACAATAAAAATATGATACAGTTTAGAGGGAGGAATAAAGAAGTTCTCACTGTACTCAATAACCTATTTTTTAAATTATAGATTTCAGTATGCACTCTCGGCTTGCAAACTGAAAATGCTAACTCAAAAAGGTCTAATTAAAAATATGTGGAATTAGAAACATTCTTTTTCTCACCATTGCAAAGAACTTTTTGGATAAACTAACCATTTTTTACACATTTGAAAGAACCAGCTAGAAGATTCTTGTTGATTTTGCTTATTCCTACATTTTGCAAAAAATGTTGTTGCAATTTGTATCTCTTTTCTTGCTAAAAAAAGGTCTCTCCTACATATTTTTAGAGTAGCCTAGTACCCTCTAGTGCACAGAAACAATTTTTATTCAGATGTAATTATTCATATGAGGGAGAATACTTATCAAAGTAATTGGGAAAAATGTGAATGTGTGGGCACAATCTTCCTTTAGCACATCAGCAGTACTGTCAAAGTTTGTTTAATTCTTCTGGCTACTTAAAACAGCTAAACTAAAGTTATTGGAGCTCACAATTAATACTATTCTCTTTATATTTTCAAAATGCCATACAGAACACTTAAAATTACACAGTTTTTTCCTTGCAACAAATCTTTTTTTCCAGTTTTTAAAACAATTTTATAAAATTATGCCTCTAATTTGGTTGGTACTCCCCTGACTGAAATACGAGTGAGTTCTCAAGGGTGTGTCTTTGTAAACTCAAGTAAAACTCACTTTCCACACTTTGGGATTTCTAACACAAGGTAAGCAGATAAAATACACCTTCTTCCACATCAGCCACTTAATGTGTGGTGTGATCTCTGCAGTGCAGTGAGCTTCAACTCCACATCCCTCACATGAGGAAAGATCCCAAAGATTTTTCCCATAGTCCAATTTCCAGGCAACACCTGGACAACCCATAAGAAGGTTTCAGTGAGACTACTGCTGCTTTCTCAAACCTGTGGCCTTATTTCCTTCCCTGGTGGACACTTCTTCTCCCATTTACTTTCTATACAGAGATTTCATTCCTTTACCAAGGCTTTATTCTTCAGGGCTTGTTTTATTTATTCCTGATGAATGCTCACCTTTCACGTTCAGATGGAAAACAGAGTTCAGTGCATTTAATTAGCTAGGCTGTTCAGACTCTGTTACTCTGGGTGAAGCTTTGGCTTTCAAAATGGGTACATTTCAGTCACCCAAGCAGTGAAATTAGGGCAATTATTTCTTGACAAAATCATTTAGTCTTTCATTAAGAGTTTCCCAACATTTGCTTCTTTCCTCTTTAGTGTGACTTTTCTCATTCTCAAGCTGTTGAGGAACTTCTTAATAAAATTAATTTAGGTTCATTTGTTGTAGTTCATATGGACTTGGCTGTACATTTCATGTGCACTGAAGAAGGCCCAGAAAGGAGCTTTTGGGCAAGGACTGTATAATATTGAGCTGATAAGAAATACCAGACACCACCATCCACTCCCCAAACTGAGTCAAAATGCTTGCAAGCTACAGGTCAGAGTGAATACCCAGAATTAATTCTATTGTGTAATAAGGAACTTGTAAGTAAGGAAGAAGACAAAATAAGTTTTGGAATATCAGGTGATCTGAGCCTGGAGAGAAAGTTTAGGCAATGTAAAGGTGAGAGAAGGTTTGGCAGAACTTAATCAAATGACATGTGAAATAATGTCAGTAAAGGTAGTGGTGGGTGGAGAAGAAAATAGTTTGAAAGGAAACTGCAGAGTGCTCAGAGTTGTTCTCTGTGGCAGTGGAAGGACAGGCCTGGAGCAGCTCCTGCAGATGGAAGGGGAGGAGGTGTCTGCAGTCAGAACTAGGGCACTGATCTCCTCTCAGGCTTTGTAACTAAAATCTAGTTCGTGACCCACCAGTGTCCTGGCTATTTCTATGTCCTTCTATTCACATTCCTACAAAATGTGGATCCTTGCCAGTTTCCTATTTTGTGCTGATTCAGTAGAAAACACGCTGTTTTGATCACAAATGGCCCCAGGATTTCTTGCTACATTTTCTATTGCAAGATTGTTTTGGCGTTTCTAGCATATACTTCAGTGGCTAATGTTTTCATTTAAAATTCTTAGCTTGTGAAGAACCTCCTCCTAGGAGGGTAAAAGAAGTGCCTACTAAAAGATGGGACAAGCCTCCCTATCCACATGGGACACAAGCAACATACAATTGTCGGCCTGGATATGTAAAAATTGGAAGAGTTGCATTTCGGTGCCTTGATGGAGAGTGGAAGCAGCTGGCCCCAGTGACAGAATGCAGAAGTAAGTATTTATGCAAAGTATCTGCAGACATTTGATCTGGCAGACCATATTCCATGCCAGTGATGTCAATGTGAAATTGTACCTTTGCTCGTAAATTACTTGTTTCTGCACTCTTTAAAATATCATGTTAAAAAGGATGTGTGCGTAAGGGAGCTTTTTGTAAGTTCCTTTTCTCCAGATCAAAGGATTTTTTTTTTTCTTTACAGAAGATTTTATTCTAGGTCAGCCTTATTAACCCAATTTATGTTATTAAAATCAATTATTAAGTTCTTGGAAGCTTGCTTTCAGAATTTTTTGGTCTAAGAAGGATAAAGCACAAACCTAGCTTCTGAATGCAAGTTGAGAGACAGTTTATTCTACTAGTTCTATGAAAGATATAATTTCTTGCAAGTGGGAAATTATTTTTCCCTGCCTTTTCTTTTAAGCTGTAATCACAATTAGGATGAGAGCTGCTATTTATTATCTCTAGCATACTGTGCTGAGAGTTTTCAAGTATCTCACACCTTCATACAGAATTCATTACTGAAGAAATTGAAGTTTGTTATCATTAGTCAGTAGATACTTCTTTTCTGTAATAAATGAGCTTAAACACAAAGGAATTTTAGAAACAAGGGGTTATGCTTGTGTATCTAACACAAAATTTTTACTAGTACAATATAAATATTTGATTTGAGACTATAAGTCCTGGATGTTGTTCAGATATTGATACATACCATAAGTAAGAATTAATAAGTTATTAAAAGCTTTTTTTACATTTTTTACTTAGTCTCTGTCTCAGTGTTTAGATTTCGTTGTGTAACTAGTCAGTGAACACAATATACAAAGCACAACAGAGAGCACCATATACAAAATTTGGTGTGGTTTGTGGCATGTTTTAGCAAATGCTGCCACCCAGTGAGAGCTGCTGCCACCGGCAGGGAACGCGTGGGGAGAGAGGAGGATGCTGTGCCACAGGCTGGGGGAGCACGGTCCCTTGGCAGGACAGAGACAGAAACATTGGTCAGGAGCTTCCATTTTCTCTGAATCCCACTGGAGCATGTTTGGGGCCTACTCAAACACATCTTTATTGTTAAAAACAGAGGATGTTGATAGGCCCCAAGAATTAAATTGCCTTGCTTGACAAGAATCAGGAAAGATTTCTGCTGAGGAGGAGTAATAGATTTCAGCTATGCAGTTTATTGTGCAGTCCATATTATGGGATCAGAAGGGGATGAGTGGGAGGGAGGGTGTGTTCATCTTTGCCACTCTTTTGGGAATCCAAAGCCAAGAGCTGGGGCCAGGCCGTAAGGAAAAGTCCTGTGGGGAGCTTTGAGCAACAGGCACTAAGGACCAAAATAACACCTGTGGCTTTAGATGGCCTCACTTCACTCAGCACAATCCCCAGCAGACTGAGGAAATTTCATTTCTAATCACAGATGGATTCTCTAGTGGAGGTTTTGGACCAGATTATGTCACAAATTGTATGAAAATTGCCATAAATTTGTCATAAAACTTAATATGAGTCCAGCCTTTTTACAGGAATAAAACATGCTAATTCGATTTTTCGGCGTTTGTTGTAGGTAGGTTGTTTTTGTTTGTCTTTTAAAAATAAGCATACTCCAGCATGTTACCATTGAAATCTGTGAAAACAGTGATAGAAAGGAGAGGTCAATCAAACTCCTGCTGAACATTTCTGAATTTTTGAAAGCCCTCAAAGACCCATACTCACTACTAATCACTGGGAAAATGCTGTCTTTCTCATTGTCACCTTCCTATGTATAGTGTAAGTAAGGCTTTTTCCCTTTTTTTTCAACCAGATAAGCCCTGTGGACATCCTGGAGACACTGAGTATGGTTTCTTTGAACTTACCAGTGGAAGTGAATTTGTGTTTGGTGCCAGAGTTGAATACAAATGTAACGATGGGTAATACTCACTTAATTCAATGTATGGGAATTAACAAAAGCTGTTAATTATACTGTCAGTTATAGATTTGTTCTCAGTAATACAGCCTACTAATATTTAATGCTTGCTTATGTGCTGTAAAAAATATTTGAAGGAAGACATTTCTGGCAGATTTATTCATGTGTCTTCACTGAATGCTTGAAAGAAATCTTCTATCTTCTCCATTGACAACTGCAGCAAGTCAAATAGATGGTATTGTGCCTGTGTCTGGATATTTTATTCCTGAAAAGCAAATCAGCTTTGGTACAGTGCTTTAGCCATGCTTTTGCAGTTGTTATGGTACTGGAATCTAGCCTGAGTTCCACAAAGAGAGTTCCAAAATCAATATTCTCCTTAATCCCTTCAGTTCCTCACTGTCATTTCAGAATAGCTGTCCTTCCTCTGAGTGCATTTGATAGAGCAAGCCAAAGCTTGCTATCTCTGTAATGAAGAAGCCTTCTTTCTTATTCCTTCCTACTCTCTGATTTAAATTTATATTTTCCCATATGCAATTAAAAGAAAGCAAATAGGGAAAACGCAGGTAAAAAACTACTCAGTGCTGTCCCATTTTGGTTATTCTGTGCTAGAGCACCTGAAGCTGTCTTCCTTTGCTTCAAAACCAGCAGCACTGTTGTTTGTCACATAATGGAACTGTATTTTAGCATTTTTTACTTTTTATTTGGTAAGATACCAGATGCTCAGCCAAAGGAATTACCGTGAGTGTCAGGCAGATGGATGGAGCAATGACATCCCTCACTGTGAAGGTAAATGGAGTTTGACATTCAATTCTCTATCAAATTGTCTTTTTATCTATCTGATACTATGTAAAATAATCTGTGATTGCTTTACTAGTATTAATTCACCTATGTTTAAATTCAAGTTAGGCAGCAGTGAAGCTTTTACAGTGTCTGCTCAGTTCTTTTAGTCCAATGAGCTTTTGTTAAAATTCCTTCAAGAAGTGGAGTCCTGTCACTTCCAGACTGGCTTAAAGCTCTGCCTCACCTAAAAGCCTTGATAGAATAGCTGCCTGCAAAACATGGTTGCAAATGACATTTGGGATGACGAGTCTCAAACCAGTGTGAAGGCATGAGTGTTTTTAGCTACTTTCCTCCTCCATCCTTGTGAAAATCCTAAGCATTAAGATTTTGTTAAGGTCTCCCTATTAGCATACTGTGGAAGACATTCAAGCAAGAATGAGAGCAAAGGGGACACAGACATCAAGACTTCATAGGCTGGATGCCTCAGATTATGGTTTTAGAAACCTTTTCACCAGTTTCAAACCTCTATGATCATGAAAATAAGGTTCCTGTTCTACACAGGGATAATTTTTTACTGCTTTATTTTAACATAAAAGCAGCAGTGACATTTTTCTTTAGGTTAAGCATCTGATGTCAGGAAAGGGTCTCTAAGAACAAATGAAAGTAGATATCTTGACTAGAGCTTGTTGTCTGTAGTTTGATATTTCCTTGGATTTAGATACTTTGTGTTTATTTTACTGGATTTTGGGACCCCTCACACTTAGGTATTGAGGTCTGTCTGCACCATATGGAACAAAGGTTTTCAATATTTTTTGTCATGTCTCACCAAGATGAGACAAAGTCCTCCTAAGTTATTGCTGTCATGGTTGAGTTTTCATTGAAATATGATTGCCTGTGAAAGAAAGAATTTGTAGAATGCCCTAAATGTGAAGAACCCAAGAGACAGAATATGAGCTCATGGAAAAGGTAGATGACTTTTAAGATAGCAAATGTCAGAGAGAAGTAGCTTTGGTAGACAAAACAGAAGCCACTTTTGTACCTGCTCTATGATATCCATGTAAGCATCTAAGAAGGAGCTTTGATAGTCATTTCCCCCCTTAATAAGACATATCTGCTGACATAAGTTAATTCTTTTTTTTTTTTCTGCAGGTACAAAATTGGGAGGTACAAGAGCTCTAATTAATGTCTGCCACTGTGTTTATTTACTTTAGTAATATAATTGCTCTGATATCCTTAATTAGAATTTTAGTTAATAAAATTTAATTGAACTGTTGTAGGCAGTGTGTAATGGAGCACTGTTCCAGATGTCTGTCCACAGCAAACTTAGTTTGGCACAACTCTAAACAAAGTCAACTGATTTTGGCAAATTTTAATGGTGTCAGTCAAGGCTCAGCTAACCATCCATAGAATGCAGGATCCTAGGATAATTTAGATTGAGTGTGGTCATCTAATTCAGTGGGTGCTCTGTCTTTAGCCTTCAAGGGCAGAGAAGAGGATGATGAGAGAGGGTTTAAAAGCTTCTTCCTTTGTCATTCTGTCTTTTTGCTTAGGGGTTTGTATTATACTTGCTGCAAATGGTATCTGAATACATAGCTAGAGTGTATATTTTTAAATGTGTAAGGAAATTAGAGTGATTTTTCTGTATTTTAACTTTTTTGTGTGTCAACTTATTTTACAGACTAGAACTCAAAATTACTTTTTTTTTTCTTCCTTTCCTTGTTTTGTTTTTCCAGTGATAAAGTGTTTACCTGTACAAGAACCTGAAAATGGAAGGATAATTATGACTGGTGCATTTGAGCTAGGCCAAGAATATTCCTTTGGCCAGGTTGTAAATTTTGAATGTAATGCAAAACACAAGCTTATTGGACCTCGAGAAATCATTTGCTCTGCTGATGGACAGTGGAGTAGTGATGTGCCTCGGTGCCAAGGTAAAAAGGACACTATTTACTGTGTGTCATTAAGAAGCTTTGTTCTCACAGACTCCTAAATCATGGTTGCCATATGGGAAGCCACAAAGTTTTCACTTTATTTCACAGCAATTAAGCGTAGTTTGTCTGTAAACAATCTCCACTGCATATATGAAAAAGTAGGATAAGAAAGAGAAATATAATAGTATTGGATACTAATATAATAATAATAGACTATCTGTTTCACATTTTTCCTACAAGCTGTATGTTTTGCCAGGCTGCAGTCAAATTCTTTGATATGTCTGCATAAGAGTCAACCATTTCAGTGTTGATTTAACCAAAGTAATCAGAAACAACTTTGAATCTGCGTGAACCAAGTTTAGTAAACAAGTAGGATTTTAATTCTTAGGATATAAAAGAAAAGTTGGATTTTTCTTTCCTCACAGTAATGTGTTTGGAAGATTTTAGTTCTTAGGATATATAGAATACCAAAAAGAGAAGCTGGATTTTCTTTCCTCACACTAATATGTTTGGAAAAGTTGGAAGGTTTGTGTTTAGCTTTTACAGAACCCCAGTATCAGTGAGGTGGTGTGGGACTTCTCAAGGTCCCTCAAAGCAATTAGCTGGGGCAAGTTGCTCAAGAACGTGTTCAGTCAGCTTTTGATACCTCCAAGGATGGAGATCCACAGCTTCTTTGGGTAACCCACTGCAGTGGTTGAACTCTCTCTTTAGTAAAAACTTAGAAGTGGCATTTCCTGTATTTCAGTTTGTGCCCATTGCTTCTCACTGCATGGCTGGTGGCCAGTGAGAAAGGTCCAGTTCCATCATCTTTACACTTGCCTGCCCTGCCAGAGCCAGGAATTTACACATGTAAAAAAGACTGTCCCTCCTCCCCCAAGCCTTCTTTATTCCAGACTCCCATAAACCTCTATCTGTCAGTTTTTCCAATTCCTTAATTATCTTCCTGTCCCTTACTGGATCTGCTCCAGCATGTCCCTATTCTTTCCTCTGCTGGGAGTTCTGACCTGGAGAGATGTAGAGGGGCAGGATCACCTCCTTTGGTCTGCTAGCAGCATTTTTCCCAGTGGAGCCCAGGGTGTTTTCTTTGCTGCAAAGGCCCATTGCTGCCCCTGTTCAACTTACCCATCAGGACCACCAACTTTTTTTCTGCACAACTGCTTTTCAGCCAGTCAATCCCACGCTGCCCTGCCTGCAGCTGGTACTGATGGATGGGATTATCCCTCCCAGTTTCTGAAAAAAGAATGGATGGGGTTGGATTGTCAGGGTATGAGAATGAGTCCCAGGAAGATTATGGTAACAAACACTTAAATATTCAGAACGTCAAATTTCTTAGATTATTTCTATGTTATTTAATCATGAAGTATGTGTTTAGAAGAGCAGAATACATGTCAGGATGGCAAGTACATTTATGATTCATTCACAATTCCAGTGCTGCATTTTGCTGCTTTGAAACCCCATTTATTATATTTGTACAGCATGAAGTGGAATTAAACATTTATGCTTGTAACATTTGCAGACTATAGTGAATTTCATTTAAAATTACAGTTCCCATGAGCTATATTTCATTTTAAACACAAAGTAAATTCAGTAAAAGAATCCAAGAGAACTCTTTGGTGTCCTGTTCTGTGACCTAGGAAGCAAAACATTGAATATCTTCCGGCTTTATGAATGCATTTTTAGGAATCTGCAGGATCTTGGTGATTTTATTTGGTTTGGCAAGGAACTGGGAATATTGATGTTCTTTTAGAGATATTAAGCACTCTAATGTCAATTTTTCAGATACTGTAATTATTTTCTCCTTTTGATGTCATCATTTAATTCATAACCTACTGGCTCTGAGAGCACATTAGGTTTGCTGGAAATTACAAAGTAATTATCTGAAAAATAAAAAGTCCTAAATTTCAGCTAGCCTAGTTTCTTATTTTGGAATGTCTTCTGCCTTGTCTCTTGATTCTGAATCCATTAAAGTCCAAAGCAAAGCCCTGAAATCTTTATCGTGAACCAATTTACAATTGAAGCTGTATAATTATTAAGTCTTG
>VZTT01008717.1:36654-57105 GCA_013400855.1 Buphagus erythrorhynchus
GGATCTGCCAGGGTGTGCAGTCCTGGTTCTGTCCATTTCTCAAAACACTCAGACGATGAAGCTGAATCTGAATTGTGCCCTGAGCTTTTTATCATGCATATGTTGATATTGTTGCTGTTACATTGTTTTTCAAGGGAAACCATGTGACTACCCAGATATAGAAAATGGCAAGTTAAGTCGTTCATATGAATACTACAGATATTATTACTTCCCAAGAAGATTTGGAGAGACTGTAGATTACCACTGCCTCGATGGCTATACAACCCCCACTGGAGCTTCCTGGGTTCGAATTACCTGTTCTGAAATGGGCTGGCTTCCACAGCCAAAATGCCTGAGTAAGTATATTTCTACTATATACTTAGTTCTGGTTTAATTCAGTCTGATTCAATCAAAGGTCTGTGCAGCAGAACTTGTTCTGATGGGACACAAGATGAAACATTTTCTGAAAGTCCAACTGCTTTAGTTGACCCCTGGAACTGCACACAGATTGTCTCCCTATCTGCAGAGCACAAACTGTCAGTGGGGACAGTCTGAAATTATGCTTTTGGATTTTGAAGATGGTTTACTCTTGAAAATATTCATTAGGGTAAGAAATATATAGTAAGCCTTCCTCTTCTCTGGCTTCTGGGTAACATGCAAGCACATACTTTCATCTGCACCACAGCTGCACACACAAGCAGAGTTTCTACTCGGTGGCTTGGGCACTTTGGCACTTAGTCTTCATTCTCTCTCAGAAGCATTGCCTGGTCCCTTTGGAAAACTTTTAGACCTGAAAAGGTGTCACACTTTTGCAATAAGCTGAAATTGATCTTGGTAACAGCAAGAGAACCACATACACTGACTCAGATATAAAATTAATTAGACTTAAAATTAATCTAAAACAGCGAGATGAGGCCTCCTCTCACACATCTTCAGTCACAGCAAAGTTCCTACCTACTGGTAGGGCACAAAAGTGGATTACAAAAGGTTGCTCTTACCTTATTGCCCTCAGTGGAGTGGTGCTCAGTGCAGGAAATGAGCGGAGCCCTGCCTGGAGGAAAAGAGCAGGCACTCAGATAACACAGTATGACATTACTTCAGCCATCTGCCTTATGTCTGGGCTCTTGGGGACAGGAGACCTTAGAACCAGTGTGGTAAGCTGCTGCTAAAATCTCTAGAGCTGGTTTGAGAGGCTGCTACGCTTCCACGGAGATGATAAAATCTGCTGGAGGCAAATGCTGGAGTTCACTCTGGGTGTACATCAACATTTTAGAGATGTACCAGAGCATACTGATTTGAGAAGCACTGAAGTGAGCCAAGCTTGCTTGTGAACAATTGGTAAGAGATTTTTGGTTACTAGGCCACCTCATATCACTTTATGTAGTAACTTACACTTCTGTTCCTGTGGCCCATTAATCACGAGGCACTGAAACAAAACATGCTTTCATTCAGATTTGCACACAAGTATCTTTTTGCCATACAAGGCTACAGAGAGGTGCTTGGAGGCCTGTTTGTTAGTAATGCTTCTTAAGGATTAATTTCCCTCAGTTCTTGCTGTAGAAACCATGTGGTTAAATGTTCTTTCCTTCCTTCTTTAGAAAAATGCTCCATCAAAGGGCTGGAACATGGTTATTTCCCACCCCACGGCTGGGACAATTTTTACAAGGAAGGTGAAAGAGCCAGATATGACTGCTACAATGACTACCAAGCTCAGCATGAAGAAGTCACATGCACAAGGAATGGCTGGGCACCTCCTCCAAGATGTACCCGTAAAAGTGAGTGTGCTTGTATTTTGGTGAGGTTTCTATCTAAAACTATTTGTTGTAGCGGTGATTTCTGAAAATGAAGACTGTCCTTAACAGAATGATTTAGCAGTAAAGACTTTAACATACTACAAAAGTTTTGTCTCAGAATAAAAGACTTCCATCCATTTAAATAACATTAAGCATTATGTATTAACAATGTATGAAATTAAAAATGTATTCAATTGACCATGTATTTAACAATTTTCTAAATACTACTGCTGCGTCTGTTTTTATCCTTCTGCTGTTGTTTTTATGCACTGTAGTTTAGCAGTGCTTTACTTGGAAGAAATCTTGTCTCTCTCTTTCAGAAAAATGCCAGTATATAACTTTTGAGAATGGCTATTTGAACTCAGAGAGGACAACATTCCATTTAAAAGAGAAGATCTTATATAAATGTTACGCTGGCTTTGTGACTCCAGAAGGACGAGAAACGGGACGCACACAGTGCCAAGAGGGTGGCTGGAGTCCACCTCCAAAGTGCATCAGTGAGTAGCTAAATGTTTCAGAGCTCCCTGTCATTGTCACCAGTGTGTCCTGTGGCCTCAGAGATTTGTCACCTTGATTTGTAGAGGTTTCTTACTGGGCAGAGAGATACTCAGATAAAGGGCTGATCCTCCAGAGATTAACCTCTCTCAGGCTCCAAGAAATAGAGAGAAAATGTAAATGAGATTTTTGGGTCTCTTTAGCACTGAGTTAATGATAATCACTGAC
Organism: Buphagus erythrorhynchus; assembly: GCA_013400855.1. Classification (NCBI taxonomy): domain Eukaryota; kingdom Metazoa; phylum Chordata; class Aves; order Passeriformes; family Sturnidae; genus Buphagus; species Buphagus erythrorhynchus. The sequence continues at coordinate 39,150 of VZTT01008717.1, forward strand.
CTCTTCAGTGGTTCTTACCTTATACAAAGTACATTTGCCCAAATTTACTCCCAGTTTATGAAGCAACATCTGTGAACCGAGGCATTCTGCCAATCAGAACTTTATTTAAATGTGACTAAACTAAAGACAAATAGGATTCATTATTTCAAAGGTCCTTCCTCTCCTGAGCACAGGTGTAGTACAGTAAGAGAATTTTGTATTGTTATATGTTGGTCATAATATTGACCAACTTTAGCTGCTAGTTTATCTTGTCCTTTTATTTCAGACTGCCTTTACCTAGGATTTTGTGGCTTTTTTCTAACTCTCAACTGATCATAGGAACAGCAGTACAAACCATTTGCTATGACACTTAAATTAATAATAACGATAATAATGATAATGATAATAATATGTAGGAAAAGGAAATAATTGAATCTAAAGAAGAAATATTTATCCTAAATATTACTTCTAGACAAATTTTGGAAGATTAATGCAATAGAGAATATGTGAATATGCTGCATATTCTGCAATAATATTCTGAAAATGCAGAATTATTGATGTTTCAAATATACCTACAGGGATGATGCTTCCAAAGGGCAATGTTTCTGGATAACTAAATACACTAACTTTGTTTTATTCTACAGAATCATGTCAAGCACCAGGGCACATTTTGATTCACCACACAAACAAAACTGTGTTCATGCCTGAAGATACAATTGAGTATTCATGTTTGGAAGGATACAAAACTACAAATAACATGCCAACTGATACCACAATATGTGGCAAAAATGGAGAATGGAGTCCAGAACCCCAGTGCCATGGTGAATATTTTTGTGTTTGCTAATCAGTGTCACTCTCTGTGTACACTCTGTGAACCTTTTTTCTTTAAGCCTTCCTTTGATTTTGTTCTAACCAGTAGCATTTCATGTACTTTCTGTAGGTTGTCCACTATAAGTTGAAATATTTTTTCTCCATAGAAATTGCATGTGCGCTGCTGACATTGAGAAATGGAGATTTCTTTCCTAAAGAGGGTAAATACCTCAGTGGGGCTGTTGTGAAATTTACCTGTGCAAAAAACTACATAAGGGTGGGACCTGCCTCTACGCAGTGCTACCACTTTGGATGGTTTCCATCACCACCAGTGTGTCAAGGTAATTCTTCTGCAATACAGAAACTGAGCTGGTAAATGGCTTGCATAAAATATTAATCAGGTTATTTACTTTATGTTTAAAAAAATTTTTACTGTTCAAAACTGTATAAATAATGTGCAGTATGGCAATGATTAATTTGAGTAGTGTCCTCTCTTACTGTATTCCAAAGGTCCTAGTTTTGCCTTTGCCTAATATTGATACCCATGAGATATTGCATCTTGTGCTCTTTTTTTTTTTGTGATCACATGAAATTGAAAGAAAAAAGTGGTTTTGGAGATGACACAGAGCTGGACCCAAATAAAAGAAACCCAGTGAAGGATTTTCCTGTGAAATTCTTAGTTTCATATAGTAGAATGAGCACATTCATGCGGAAGAAAAAATACGTACCCCTGTACTTGGCATACTTTTTAACTTAGAACACAACTTTCTGGTGTCTGAGAAGAGCTTCTTGTGCTGGTGCTGAGCCCTCTCATGAGGTGCATTGGTTTTCACAAAGCTTGAGAGGAGAAAGGGACCTCCCTTTCTTCCCACTCAATCAGATTTTTTGGTGACTTTTACTCTGTCATCCTTCTTTTTGCTCACGCTCTATTGCATTTAAAAGCAAGTCTATTTCATATATTTAGTTCTTTAGCTCAGGAACATTTTAAGCTCCCTTAATAGGGGTTCCTCTCACTGCATCAAAAGTGAATTCCTTTAATATACTCTGTGTGTGCGTGTGTATATATATATATTTTTTTTTTTTTTTGCTGGTTTTTAGGACATAGGTTATTCCTTGCAGAATTGTCAATTTTCCCTTAAAACTGGGTTGGTTTCATCAACCACTTTTCTACTNCATTGAACAGTGCATGGAAGTGAGAGACAAGAGTGAGCCTAGGTGTCTTGGGGTAACTTTATGATGTTCCTAAACCAGGACACTAGGTCACATGTATCTGTGATCTTCAGCCCAGCATGAATCCAGATATTCAAAGGCATAAATCAATTACCTGTTTAACCCGTTCCACTGCTTTTTCTTCACATTAAATTATACATTCAATTTGTTTTATGTTGCACCTAACATATAACTCTGGTGAAAGTACTGAGTTCAGAGCATAGATTTGATCTCTTGATTTCAGCAAGTGTCAGAGGCTGTGGACCTCCCCCTGAGATTACCAATGGAAGTATTGTTGATGGCTTCGTGGAACAGTACCAGCATGGAGACAGAAAGCAATATGAATGTGATGGTGAACTTAAGTTGGTTGGATCAAAGGAAATAGAATGTATTGATGGACACTGGTCATCTCCTCCCTCTTGCATTGGTAATCTACGCAGCTCTTACTTCTGAGAAGTCTGTAATTCTCTGCAGGCTATTACATCACAGATATTTTCACAATTAAAAATACCTATTTGCAGACGTAATGTTCTGTTCAAAGTAATAAAATAATAAGATAAAATTGCATGACAAGGCATTACCTCGTGCTGTCATTACCACTGCAACAGTGCCAGCCCAAAGCAGGAGCTGCCATTCTCACAGACAACACCTGCAGAGGTGACAGCTCTGCAGCCCTCTAAGAGACCTTACAATGGGTTTCAGTTCTTGTAATAATTCTAACTGAAAGGGCACATTATGAATGTGCAGGTGTATGATCAATTTTAATTTTGACTGATCAGAATCAGTGATTCAGGTGACTTGAATTAATTGAAATTTTCCTTACTCTTTATGGTTTATGTACCAACAGTTTGGGAAAGTACTGTCCACTAAAACTACCTGAGGATCATGCCAGTGTTTGAAAAAGAAGGGAAAAGACAGGAGAGCAATTTAGCAAACTGGCTAAAAGATATACGTACTCCAGCTGTGCTGAAATTTAGTTGCTACAATTAGTGAGTGTAGGCTTGGTTTACCAAATGCAGATACAGTTATTTTTCTTTAAGTTTTTTCAGCTACTGATATGTGATTCCTATATTATTGTGGAATACTTCTGGTCTTTTCAACAGAAGACAAAGCGCCGTGTGAATCACCCTCCTCTATCCCGAATGTTGTTCTGTATCAGGCAGACCAGAGCCAGTATTCACATGGGGATGAAGTAACTTGTGGATGTAAACCACGCTCTGACAATACTGAGGAAATGAAAATAAAATGTCTTAATGGAGAATGGAAGCCTTTACCTGTTTGTGCTGGTAATCTGTTTCCATAATATTTGAGACATGAGTGTAGTATAGTTGTCTGCAAAATTTGAAGGACTTCAGCCATCAGTACGTAGCCAGATATGCTATAGTTTCATGCATCAAAACTAAGTGGTTTTAATTTACTCCTTTTAAATGGAAGCATGTCCTTCATCCTGGAAAGACTCTGCACCTACAGCTTTGTAAAGGGAAGGAAATAGACACGTGCCCAGTGGTTAAAGTCAATTATTAAAAGGAATTTAATATTAATAGCCACAATGTGTTAGGCTTATCCCACACTAACCACTGTTATGTGGATCAGTCCTTCTCAGAGAGTCACAGAATGAAGGTTGGAAGGGACCAAGTGGGTCATCTGGTCCAGCCTCCTTGCTCAAGCACCCACCCAGTAAAGTTCTTCCTTAAATTAACATGAAACTTCTGCCAGCTGATGACATCTTCATCAGTACATATTGTCAGATCTAATTCTATTTTTAAAGCTCTTTTTTTTTTTCAGATGCATCCCCTCAATGTGTAATTCCAGAGGATGTTGAGCTGGTGCGCTCTGGCCAGTATGCCATGGCAAGAAGGAATACTGGGTTCCGTAAAGTTATATATTACACATGTACATTAACTGATGAAAATGTTAAACAGGCAACTTGTGTGTCTGGGAGATGGACACCAGAGATTGCATGTACAGGTGTGTTTTTACATTTGCACCATTTCTTTTGATGCAGGCATGATAAATGTTCATTATTAAGGATTCTTAGCATTGCTTTATCACTAGGCTGAAATAGAAACATTTACTTGATCATATGCTAAAGGGTAGTTGTGGCCACCATTTGAGCAGTTAAATAGGTTTAGAGATGCACCACTTTAGTAAGGCAGACTTAATGCTCTCTACTCTGACAATTGGAATGGTTGTCACTGGCACTTCTGATGTGAGAAAAGAGCAATGATAAATTTAAGCTCAGTTCTTAAAAAGGGCTTTACCCTGATGCAAAACAGAGAGCAGATAGTTCAAGCTCTAGTCAAAGTTCCTTTATTTCCTCTAAACCTTCAAAGTCTTTCTATTCTGTTTTTTCCTCCATTTTTCCAATTGCTTCCTAGTGAAACTATAAGAAAAAAGCTGAGTTGGCCAGTGAAAAACCACAGACCCAGAGGAGGCTGCCCATATGTAACACACACCAGAGGTCAATGTCTTTAGGGTTGCCTTTATGCATGGCAGAGCAGGATATTGTCTGTAGAAAGTGTGATTGTAAAACAGTCGTTGCCTCATTCCTCACTTTGTTTATACCAGATTTATGGGAAATGATGCCAGGAAGTAGGAGAAGTATGGCAATCACTATCCCTACCTTAGTTTTCTGGAACCACTAGAAGCAAGAAACCAAGCTCAGGAAGACTCCTCAGATCTCTGTCCTAGATCTACCTCATTCTCTCCTTTACTTTCCTTTGGCACAAATAGTCCTCCACTTCTGGAGTGGAAAAACTTTAGCCTATTTCTTTCTTGTCTTTTAGGTTTCTCATTTAGCTCTATCAGCTTAATCTGAAGAAAGAACTCCAGATGTTGGTTCAGTTTTCCTAAAATAGTTCATTATAGAGAGAGGAACAGGAAAAGCACATGAGAGCATGCAGCTGTGTGAGAAAGAAAGGCAGGACTGCAAGAAACTCTATCGTAGACAAGTGTGACTGTCTTTTCTATGACTCTGAAAGCATATGAGCACCTGGAGGCAGCTCTGGTGTTTCTGAAGCAGAACAAAATGATCACAGTATTAATTAAAGCTTGAGATAGCTATTGCAGTTACCTAGCACCGGTGTTGTCCTGGTTGTGTTGTAATCTCTGCTGAACTGCTACACTTTCTCTTTGTTCTGTTGTGCCATGAATATGTGTCCTTAGCTGAGGAGAGTGTGTGCCCACCTCCACCTCAGGTGTCTGGTGCTCAGCAGACAACCGTAGGAAGAAACTACAGGAGTGGGAGTAAAGCAGCTTTTTCATGTCCTGATGGTTTCGAGCTTGTTGGTACAAAGGAAATAACCTGTACAGAAGGGAAATGGCAATCACCACCTCACTGTGTGGGTCAGTACTGGCATATTTCTTTACCATCATTTTGTTATGAATATCTGTGTTACTCATTTGCAGTCATCATGAGCAGGAGGCTGCTGTTTAAGATAACTATGAGCAGGGAACTGCAGGAAAGCAGTAGAGCATAAGTTGCTAAAAAAGGTGCAAACAACTACAGTCTTTTCATTTACAGACTTATCTGAGATGGTATATGCAATTTTCAGCTAGTCCCTCAAGAGCTGTGTGCTTATTATTTTTGTTTAGTATATTGCATAACAATGTCTCAGTTTTGACTGAGGGCCTTAAATAGTATCCTGTATTCTGTAAATTATTTATTACTTAGGTACAGTTGCAATATCGATTGTCTTGCATTATTGTTTATCTGTGTTGTCTGTGTTTTTTAGAAAGACCATGTTTGCCACCACAATCTGTAGAATGTGCTGATGCTCCCAGGCTGGAAACTCCACACTTAAAAATTGAAAGAGAAGGGAAAACAATTTATCTGCCTGGTGCTAGATTTAAGTATGTTTCTCATTCTGGATACATGTTAAATGGACCAACAGAGACAAATTGCTCTATGGGAAAATGGACTGAAGCTCCTTCATGCTTGGGTAATATCAAAAATTACTTTTTTTGAAGTGCATTTAGCAATGAAAGGAAAGGAAAGAATTTTAAACTGGAGGTTGATCAGTAAAAATGTATTTTTCCACTCCATATTTTGCTGTGGAATCTTATCTTCCATCATTAATGTCTTCAGAACAATCTTAATTGGATGCAAAACTGACTTTCTGAATGCAGCTGCATTCAGAAAGTTTTAAATTAGTTTTTAAATATTCCTTCATATTCTTGTAGTCTTTTTTCAGTTCATATCTCTGCCAGATGAGTCCTAGACATATCCTCCTGGTCCAAGGATCTCTTTTCTAGAGAGTCCACTGATGACTAGAAGTTGCTGTGGTGCCTCAGGGATGGAAATCACATCAGTGTAGCAAGGGACAAAAACCTTGAGTAAAACTTTCTGGCATGTTTAGAAACAGAATTGAAGTATTTCAGCAGCTGAAGTCTGTATATTTGGGGGAATAACTTACCTAATCTTCTGTATGCTACCTTTTATACAGTTATTAATTAAGTATAATTATATAATCCACTGTCAGCAGATGACTATACTGATGTTAGAAACAGCTCTCTAAAGCACCTGTTTGATGGAAAAAGTACACTTCTTCACTGTGTATCACAGTAGCACAAGCATCAAATTTCTGTTACCTTTTCAGAAATATCATGTGGAAGTGTTCCAAAAGTTACCAATGCTCAATTTGAAGGCAGAAGGAAGACATTTTATGAGCCTGGTGAAACAGTTCGCTACCTGTGTGACCCAGGGTTCCAGGTTGTTGGTTCCCCTGAAATTATCTGCAGAAAGGGAAATTGGACAGCACCACCCTTCTGTGAAGGTATTGGTTCTACTTCTAAGTAATCCATGATTCTTCTTAGCATTTCATATTGTGAATTAAAATAATTTTTACTTGGGTATGCAGGTGAGTCAGGTCAATAGAACTAACAGGTGACTTGCTTTGAATGGGCTGCTACCACACCTATTTTTCTGGCTTCTGGGAAAAAACAAGCGGGGTAGATTGGCAAAGCAATCATCTTCCTGTGGCTGGAGCTGGTAGCTAAATCCTGGCTCTCTGTTGAAATCAAACAGGCAGACATTATGGAGGGATGCGTGTTGACTGCAAAGGAGCAGATAACTGTAGGGTAATGGATCTTATTTTCACATCACTAAGCATGTCAGTTGCTGACAGAAACTTCAAATAGTAAATAGATCATGTCACTCTCCAAACTAGTGGCACACGATGCTGTGCAGCACAGCTGGCTGATCTCTCTTTTTAGTTACTTAAGGCAAACAATACTGAGTGCTGAAGCATTGCAGAATGAACCATATAATATATCAGAATAAACCTTCTTCTACCTGTAGAAAATGATGTGCATTACTCAAAGTGCTTTTGCTCCCCAGGAGCTCTGGAATGCTGTGTTGTGTGAGTCTTCTGTCGCTCACTAAGAGGCTCACACTCCTCTCTTTGCAGATGTCAGCTGTGGAGCTGCGCCTGAGATCCCCAACGGGCACATTGCAGGCTCTCCTCAGGAGAGGTATATGCCCGAGGACAGAGTGTACTATCAGTGTGAAAGCAATTTTCAGATGACAGGTGGAAATCACATCTTTTGTTCAAATGGTCAATGGTCACAAGCACCAGTTTGCAGAGGTAGGAATCTGTGCTTTCCCCTTGCCTGTTAGCATGGAGGCAACCAGCCCTCTACCCAAATACTCTAAAGACTTGGCCTTTTTTACTTGTTTTCTTTGGCTACCCTAACTTTGAGCTTACTATTGCTTCCTTGCACAGCACTTTAATTAAACTTGATGCTTCTAGAGATACTGGGAATATTTCCATCAATAGCAAAAACATTCCTGCAGCAGCAGGGCCTAAAATGTGCTGCTCTGTCATTCTCCTGTATACTGTTGGTATTTCCCCAGTGTCCACCACTTCAGTGACTTTCAGTGGACAGACACATAAGGGCTTCTCTCTTGCATTCAAAGCTGAATGGAAGCAGCTGTAGGACAGACAATCAGCTCATCTTCTGCAGTGCTCCACTCTGACCAATGCAGACCCCAGCAGAGAGCCAGATCTAAACCATGTAAGATCTGCTAGGGCCACCGAAGTGGAAAGATTGTTCCTGTGACAAGGAACGTTCAGGAGCTGTGCTTCAGCGTTCCTGTCCCAGTCTGTGGCTGCAGGGTGAGCACAGCTCCGTGGAGCTGGCTGTGCTTACCCAGCAGCACAGGCTGACAAGCTCCTCTAGCACCACCAGCCCTCCAGAGGTCTGCACTTCAGCAGGGAATCAGTTTGGCTGCTACCCCTCTGGTTTCCAGGAAGGCCAGGGTTCCCCAGGAAGAGACAAGGCTGGTGTGGTTCTTGTGCATAAATACAGAAACACTGGCTTTTTCTAGAAACTCCTATTGACCCTGCCATTTCCTGACAGTCCCAGCGTTCTGCTGCTGCTGCCACACCTCATTGCCTTCCCCATGGTGAACTCCTGTGACCCACCTGAGGCAGAAAATCTGTACAGCAATTGTAACAAGGCTAACTCCTTTCACTTCTGGTTGTTTAGATGAACATCTTACAATCTGCAAAGGTGACTGCAGCCATGTCTCTTTTCAGATGTGACATGTGAACCTCCTCCAGAAATTGCTGGTGGTAGAATTGAAGGTATTAAAAAGTCCAGGTATATCCCTGGGGAGAGTGCAAAGTATCAGTGCTGGAAAAATTTTAAGATGACTGGGGATTCCACTGTAGTGTGCCAGAATGGGACCTGGACAGAGTTGCCAACATGCCAAGGTAATTTCTCTTTCTCTCTCTATCCAGCCTCCTGTCAGGGATAGCATCATAAAGCTGCCTCATTATAATTTAGCATCTCAGTGCCCTCATGGTGCACAGCTGCCATGGCTCTGGCACACTCAGGACAAGGCCATTTTCCCAGGTCTCTGTTCAGATGGGATGAGTTTACCAAGCTGAGTGACCCAGGTGGCTTCACTCAAGAGGGCCAAGTGCCACAGCTTATGCAGGACAAGATGAAATCCTGCAGACAGCTGCAAGCACTTAAGCTGTGCTCAGATGGGGTGAGCTGGCAGTTGTGAGCCTGAACATTGGAGAAATGAGAAACTCTTAGTCCTGCCAGCTGTTTGGCTTTCTCTCTGCTTTCCTTTGCTTCTCTGAATAGTGTGGGTGGGATTTCTGACCAGACCTTCTCTGCAGTCAAAATTCCTCTGTGATTGGGAAATTTCTTTCAGGACAAGCTGAAAGATGTGGCACACCTCCAGCTATTCAAAGTGGAGAGCTTCTTGTCTTCTCCTCAGAAGAATATCAACAAGGTGATACTGTGGAATACAAATGCCCGAATTTCTATATCTTGAAAGGATCTCCGACAATCACCTGTCTTAATGGGCAGTGGACAAGCCCTCCAGTTTGCCTGGGTAGGTTGAAGCATGTGCTGGGTGGCCAAAGGCTGTGTGACTGCTCCTCTTGTCTTCTCAGACCTGGAGAGCAGCACTGGTGCTGAGGCCACAATGCTGGCAGGGCAGAATGGCAGAGTCCTCCTGCTTGTCCCAAAGGAGTTTCTTCTTAAATTCAGCTTGTGTAGTCCCCTCTGCTGCCAACAGGTGCATGAGGAGGAGAGTTGGCCGAACCCTCCCTGTGAGGGGATCTCTGTTACTTGTGCAGAGCTCCTGAGGGCTCTCGGGCTGGGGACACGGCTCCACCCAGCAGGCTGTGAGCTGGGAGGATGGGTCTGCATGAGTGGCAGACCTGGGGAAAGCCAGGAGTGCCTCCATGATGAGAAAACAAATTTAAAGAAATACTGAGCAGAAGGGAAGGAGGGATCTCAAAAAATATATGGGGAAGTTCATTGGTGCCTGGTGTCTTCCCCACCTGTGCTTCATTCTTGCCCTGACTGTCCCTGTGACAAGACTTCTCCCAGGGCCATTTTTTTTCCTTTAGCTTGGATGTGAAAATGTCTTTTCTGTTGCAAGTAACAGAGGTTCAGAGCACATACTCAGAAGCATTTTTTGATATGAAGAACTTCTGTTGGCTCTAGGGCCATAACAGTTACATGTGGTATGTCTGTATGAAGTGCTGAGATTCTTCTCTTGACTTTTTCAAGTGGCCTGTACAGCATCAGAAGAAGATATGGACAGAAACAATATTGAGCTGAAATGGGTTGTACAAAGCAAGCTGTACTCCACATCGGGTGACTATATTGAATTCCGTTGTAAATTGGGATATTTGCCAGACCCAAGTTCCTCTAGCTTCAGAGTACAGTGTGTGGAGGGGACATTGAAATACCCACGGTGCACACCAGGAAGTAAGTCATCCCCTCTTCAGCTTCGCTGCTCTGTTGTTGCATTTTTAGTGCTGAAGGGAAGCAGAAAGCCCTTGCCTTTCCTGGCTGTGAGCCAGGGTCTGGGAGCTTTCTGGAAGCTGGAGGAATGGAGGGGCAGTGCCCCCAAGAAGTCATGGCCCAGCACACCTGAGCTGTGGAGACTGCTGGGGAAAGGGCACTTGGGGCAACAGAGCATCAGTTGTCCAGAGTGAGATCTACAGGCTAATACCAGAAGTATTTTTTTGCAGGGAACTGTGTCCTGGATAGGAGCACCATGGAAAGGAACAACATTCGGTTGCAGTCACTCGGCCAGTCGAGCCGCTACTATCGCTCGGGGGACTCCGTTGTGTTTGAGTGCAAGCGCGGGTACCAGCAGCTTTCCCAGATAGAGAGCTTCAGAGCGCAGTGCCTGGATGGAAGGATTACATATCCTCAGTGTGAACGTAAGAGCTTGCTGCCAAAGACGTGGGCCAGGGGTTGTAGGAGGCAGTTCTGCTGAAATTGCCTGCTCCCTGCTCTGAGGAGCCCCTGGGGTCTGTCAGGATTGGTATTCATGTCTTTTTTCCCTTTTTTCCTCTTTACACAGAATCGTCATGGCTTGGGTAAATGGAAATGGCAAGAGGGAGCCCAGCTGTGGAAATGAAAGAGCCCTCAACAAACCCAGTAATTCGAGCTCAGCATTTCCTGGTCTTTCCCATTTTGCTGTGCTTTGTTTGCAGCTTAGCCAAGCTTCTGTCTTGGAATTTGTTCTTGGTTTTAGTATTGGATGGTTGTGTTTGCATATTATCCACATTAGATCCAGTTTTGTAAATGTATTTAGGTTTTATGCAGCCAAAGGGTTGTGCTTGCATTTTATCCATTCTATACTGATCTCACTGTTATTTTATTAACAATTGTGTCCTGAGAACAGGCTGGCTTTGGTGGCATACTGAGACAAGAATTAAAGCTGACAGGTGATTATCAGCACACAAAGCATGTTTGGCCTTGTCTATTCCTACTTCTTCTCCATGCACTTGCTTGGAAATGAGCCTGGGGTGAGTGTTCTGAGTGCCTGAGCAGAAAGAGCAAGTAAGTGGAGCCTCCTTTGAACAACTTGAGGAAGTCTCTAGCCAGAACCAGTGCTTCTGGGGGGACTTGAGCTAGATCTTGCCTACAAAGGCAAGATGTTGGGGTGCAAGTAATTGGGATATCTAGGTGAAAGTGGGGACTAGTTCCTGGTCCAGATCCTGGATGGAGCAGTCTGTGCTGCCTCATCTGCCCTTCACAAACAAGGAGAAAGTGCTTGTGAAATCAGTGGCAGACTGGCTGTGGTAGCCATGTGCTAATGCACTCCCTGATTCAGAAGGGAGAGAAAAAAGCAAGTACTAGAGTACAAATCATACACCTTAGGTGAGCAGACTTCGACTTATTTAGGAAAAGAGGAGATGGGAGTGCTTGGGAATCATAGGAGTCCAGAAAAGCTTAGAGGTCTTGAAGCACAGAATCCTGCAAGCTCATTAGTCTTCAGTTCTCATCTTCAGGAGGAAAAACACAAAAACACATCTAACTGGCCTGCTTATCTCATCAGAGACTTCACAGAGATTTCTGAAGCAGAAATCAATGTCCAGGGGATTGAGGCATAAACAGGCTCCAAGGTGAGCTGTCCATGGCATTGATGTGGCATGTATGGATAATGTTAGAAAAGAGGAAGGTCAGAGTGGCACTTACAAGGGACATCAAGGGTCACAAGAAGGTATTCTATTGCCACACTAGGATTAAAACAATAAGAAGATGTGGCATGTCACTAAAACAGGTAGGTGAGTTAGTGGCAGTAGCCCCACATGAAGCTAGAGTATTTGATACATACTTTGCCTCAAAGTTCATCTTGTTGAACTGTCCTGTTGTGTGCACATCCAGAGGAAGTGATGAGGGTAAATGAATTCTGCTTCCAACAGCTGTTCTAGCAAGGGCCTTTTAGTCCCTTTTGCTCCATTTCCCTCTGTTTGCTCTGTAAGAGGAAGGGTATTGCTGTTATATACACTGTGTAAAGCGTTTTTATCAACCTTTTTTTCCACCTATTTGTCGACTGGGTTTTGACTAAATAAGCAGAATTCATCTATTCCTGAATGCTTTCATTTCTTTTTCTGTCTTGTTCATTCGTGTAACCCTTGGAAACCCATACAGAGCACCATACATGCCATGTTTTCACAGACAGATTAGACATAAAAGACAGAAGACACCCTTTGAGTGGCTTTTTTTATTGAAACAGACTAAAATGGATGCAAGGCAAACATTGTCCATATTCCTGGATTTTCTTCATAGATACAGTCACACTTGTTCTCAGGCAGAACCTTAAGAGTTCAATATTTAGGTGTCATAGAAAATCATATAAAGTACTTGGATTTTAATATTCCTAAAATAATTTTTAAAATAATTATTAACTTCTCAATAAATTTGTATACTTTTAGGTTTTAAGTAGTTTTACAGATGCCTTAAAAACTTTTTTTTATACTTGCTGTTTTCGGTTGTTCCTCAAGCTCAGTCCTTCCAAGGCTCCTTACCTGTGAAGGGAGAGATGATTGCTGTTAAGATGTACAACTCCTTCCTCCAGCTTCCTCCACGTGTGTGCCAATACTGCATCCCTGTGCTGCACTGCTCATCCTCATCCCACAAAGGCCTTTCCCTTCTGTCCCTCTCCAGCTCAGACTCAGCACTCATTTCCCAAAGCTGAGTGGAGTGACCTGGAGAACACGAGGCCACCCTAATGAACCTGTTAATAAGAGATAAAGAACAGGTACATACCTTTCCTACAGGCTTTCCTCAAGTCCATACTTGCTTTCCTCTTTCAACACACCTTGGATATGCCAGCTGTCCCCTATTACACTGTACTTGAAATAAAGTTGTGCCAGATTCTGCTCCAAAATGGTTCTGTTTGCAGTAAAATCCAACATAATCCCCGTGGTAAAAGTAAACTTGGTCTGCATAGAATGCTTGCACCAGCACATTATTTTTCTCCATTTCAGTTTTTGACAAAGTGCACGGCTCTAAAAAAAAGAGACTTGATCAGTGCTAATAAATTGATTCTTTTTGGAACAGAATATTTTGACCAGGCTACACTAAAACTGTAAATTATTTCCTGTTGTCTTATTATACTGCAGGCCTATCATAGTTAAGGAAATAAAAAAAACACCAGAGGAGCTTAACTGGCTTCTATTAAAACTTTCATATGTCACTGAAGAGCCTGAAATTGAGATTTAAAAGTTCTAGCTGACAATACTCCATTTATAAATTGTATCTGGTTTTAGAGAGAAATGGGGTTGTTCAGCTAGGTGAAAAGAAGGATGCAGGGAGACCTCACTGCACCCTTCCAGAACCTAAAAGAGGCTTATAAGAAAGATGAAGACAGACTTTTCAGTAGGGCCTGGAGAATAGGACAGGGGATTATGGTGTTAGTAAACTAAGAGAGCATAGATTCAGCCTAGATATAAGGAAGACATTAGCACCAGTGGGAGTGGTAAAACACTGGAACAGTTTTCACTGTTTTCCCCTTTCTCAGAAAGGCAGTGGTTGCCCCATTCCTGGGAACAGCCAAGGTCAGGCTGGACAGGGCTCTGAGCAGCCCTGCCCATTGCAGGGGATTGGACTAGATGGCCCTTACAGGTCACTACCAGGCTGCTCCTTGAGGCTATGAGCTCAAGGAAATATAGAGAAATAAGTGCTTATTTATCACACCTACCTATACAAACTGGTGGCGAAGTCCATTGTCCTTCAGAGCAGTAGATTCTCTCAGAGCCTTGCAAAAAGTGGTAGTCAGAGCAAATATACTGAACTGAAGAACCACTGTCATACTGGGGCAGTGCTGGGAGAGTAAGAGTTCCATTTGCAATAGAGGGTGGAGAGCCACATTTTTCTGCAGCAGCTGCAATAACAATAAAAACATATAAGAATAAGAAACTAACAAAATGACACCTTTATCATAAATTAAATTAACAGGAAGGTTTTCTTTTTACAGCTCTCTCTCTACGGAGCTTTCAGTTTCCTGGGCTCAGAGAAGAGCTTCTCCCTCCCTTCTACAGCCTTGCCCACCAAAGGAAGGTGTATCACTTTTCCAAACTTGGCTATATTGAACAATATAGTTGCCTTGTGCATCTGTATTGTTGAAGCCTAAGCACTGATTATTTACAACAGACTCCAGGCCCACACTAAAAGCAAAGCAAATAATTTCTAAATAGATCTAAGATGGATTAACTAAAAACACAATAAAATATTATTGCTTTACCTTGAATAACACATATTGGATATTTCAGTCTGCCATGGTCACACTGTGTCCTCCCAGGAGATGGAATGGCAGTCTGGAGAAAATCATATCCCTGTTTACATTCAAACTCGATGAGATCTCCATGTAGGAAAATTAATTCTTCCCGTCTCCATTTCAATGTTAAGTTGTTGCTGTCCATATCAGTTACATTAAGAATACATGGCTCTAGCAAATAAAAGTGTATTTTAATAAAAAGCCACCTTAACTGATTTCTTAGCTCCCTCTTGTAGGGGTGAAGAATGAGAACCCCAAATCAATAGTTCTAAAATGTTTCTGAATCTTGCAAGATAAAGAACTACAGATGCATAAAAGAATGCAAATGGAAAGAAATGATCTGAAGTGACAACAAAAACCAAGCACATGCAAAAGGAATGGATGCTGACAGGCTCTTAAAACTCAGTGCTAGGATCACATCTGGGAGTGTAGCTTTCCATTAGATTATTAACCTCGTGTACTTCTGAAACCACTGCTCAACATCACTAAAGCCTAACAGAGGGTCACCTACAAAAATAAATTTCTACAAGTTCCATGAGAATCATTGGCTGATAAAGGCCCTTAGTGATGCTTTGCTGAGGGAAAGGCAAGGAGAACTCAGTTACTGGCAGTCTGGTGACAACAGTGTAACACCAAATTCACATGGAATTTTCCTGAAGCTAACATCAGCGTGTGCTCTTTCTGGTCTGATTAGGTGAGCATTGAAAAGAAATCTCAGAAAACATGCAAAGGATGATGAGCTTATTGGGATACTTAAGAGACAAATAATGCTCAAAGGAAATGAGATTTCATTATTTCACAGGATTTGTTAAATGCAAGTAATTAGATCCAAAGATGAAGACCTGGACCTTTCAGTCTAGATGAGTTAACTTCTGTTCATTTAGAAATATGCAATTAAAACTGAACTGATTGTGTAATTTTCATTTTCATGGTAGATTACAAACTGAAAGGTGAGCCAATTTAACAAATTATGTTAGTAAAATTGAATTATTTCATTAGAGGAAGGAAGGAAAGATAAACAAACAATAATTCCTGCTAGCGTTGGTAATCTTCTAGAGGGAGTTCTATACATTGTTTTGAGGAGCATACATAAAAGCAGAACAGAAAAATTTAAAAGTAGAGGCCAGGAGAAACAACAGATATGAAGACAAAAAAAAAAAAAGCCTGAAAGTTTAAAAACAAAAGTCCAAGAAGTCATTGCTAATTCTTGTTAATTGTATCTAAAAGCCATTTTGGGAATGGCCACACCATTCCTTCTAATCATCTATTGAAAGACAGGAAGAAATTAAGTGAATGGACAATATGGAGGAAAGAAATTGGAGAATCCTCCCAGGAAACAGGGATAGCTGTATACTAGAATAGCTCACTCAGGAAACAGAGGAATCTATTTAATTGTGTGGGTTTAAGAATAGGCCAGAGGATACCCAGCAGGAGAGGCCTGCAAAAAATCTAATTTTGGTTCATCCTCATGTTTCTGGAATCTTTATTAACTCCAATAAAAGCAAAAAGATGGTAATGAAAATATTATTTAGAGGTTTCTTCCAATTTTCCCTTTTTATATTACATATGACAAACCTTGCTTTTCCTTCCAAGACTCACCTAAGCACGTTGGTTGCTCTGTCCAGTTTCCATGGTCACAATAAACAGTACTGGGCCCATCCAAAAAGTGGTAATGCTGACAACCATATTCTACCCAGGAACCATTTTTGTAACTTGCCAATAATGGACCCAGGACACCCCCATTTTTAATCACAGGAGGAGAGGCACAGTCTTGCTGCATTTCTGATATGGGATAGAGAGAGAGGCAATTAGATCTTGATTAGATTACTACATCATTAACACTGGTGAAAGGATTAGACCAATACTAGACTGAGTAAAAAAACTTGCAAACAAATAAAATCTAAACCAATATAATTCCTTTTCCAAATTTCATTTTCAGAAATTCTACACTTGCCTTTCTGAATTGTAGACATGCATTTTACTTCTCTCTACACTTGACATCTATGCCTACTTTTGACTCTTGCTGGTTTAGTTCTTTTTATGTGACCTAGACCATCTTATTTGTTACTTGAAATGTTTCATCTATGTGTGGTTCAAAAATAAACAAAAGAACCCTCTTTGGAAATATTAATCAAAGGAACAACAAAATACTCATGAATTTGCATGTCCAAGTAATATTAAAGGGTACAAAATGACTGAAAGTAAGTGCTCTATATGAAATAAAATTACAAATACAGAGGAGGCTTATTGTAATTGTATTGTGTAACTTAGAAATACACAACAATGGCCTTTTAGTTTTGGCTACACTGACATCTGCAACTCATGCAAGCATTCTCAAGAATAAGGAACTGCCCTATAGCAAAAGAATAAAAGTAGTCATAAAATGGCTATAATTGGATTGGAGAGTCCCTTTTAAATAGAAGAGCAATGTTCACCTACTCATATCTTCGTTGTGATGTGTTTGGCTTGCCTTTATTTCTGCATCTGCCTCGAGTGGTGGTGATGCCCCAGATTCCTGTTTATCCACAGTTCCTGTAACCATAGCAGAGACTCAGAACTAGTTTTCACAGAAACAGCTCATTTTAAAGTACTAAAACAGACAGACATGATGCACTGTAAAATTTAATAATCCCAGTTTTCCACATAAGATGTCATAGGTTCACCTAGCTCATCCTTTTTAATCTTGGAACCAAGGATTGCCTGCAAAATATGCAGTACTTTGCCTCTCAAGCCTTTTAAGAGAGGAAGGATAACAGTTTTGCACATACAGAAACTGAGACCCTCCAGAAAATTAAGGCATGGATTGAAGAATCATTTCAGTTCAGTTGTCAGCCTTCACAGAAGTACTCACCAATACAGACAGAGGGTGATGTCCATTTTCCTCCTTCACACTGGATTTCCTCAGAGCCTCTCCTTCCCAAGGTACACTGTACATGAACTTTGTCTCCATTACGATATGTTCTTCTGGCTGTGCTGATATGGCCATGAGGGAGTGGTGGTGAAGGACATTTATTTTTTACATCTGAAAATAAAAATTTTTATATCGTTTTCTCTCTTACCAAAACCACATACGCAAGCTCACCATACACAATGTAAGCCTATCACTCAAAAGGCTTTTTTGGCTAAGCCAGACTAATTTCTTAATAAAATTTTCTTAATACAGTGGGAGACCTGAACACACAAGTGATTTTGCATTCCACAAATATAAAATAGAAGCACTATGTCACTGCTATAAACAAATTTGTAATTCTCCATAGAGACTTAATAAAATGTTCTTTATAGGACTCCAGGAAAAAGAGATTTCCCATACCCTCCTTTCATATAATATTTAAAGCAGATTATGTATTAATTCTAGTGCTACAGAAGAAGCAATAATCATAGTCCATTTCCTATCTCTAAATTAGGTTTGTG
>VZTT01008719.1:0-12524 GCA_013400855.1 Buphagus erythrorhynchus
CTCTTCCAAGCTGGAATTTCTTCCCAGGTGCCTGAACTGAGGCAGCCTCTCAGTCTGAACCCTTGCCCTGATTTATTTTGGGATGCATTTCTATCTTCCCATCCTGAACCCACAGAGATCCTTCAAGCCCACCCCCCTCACCTTTCCCATCCCCTTGGGATATTTACGGTGTTTTATCCCAAATCCATCACAGGAACGGCCCCATCTCCCCCCCCCTCGATGACTCCAGGCCCCAGAGGTGGCCGGTAATAACCCAAAAACCCATTTTTGAAGGGTTTGTGTCCAGCTGCTGCCACCTCATCCCGACATTCCCCCCTCCCTCGCGTGCCCACGGACGCCTGGGCAGCCTCGCAGCGTTTCCAAGCACTCAGTTATAATTTGGTGCTGGGACCATTGGGAAATTGCCGACAATTTGGATGAAAATTGGTCGGAAAATTGCAGTGTTTAGGCCCATTTTGCGGGGCTGTGTGTGCAGAAATTGCAGAGGAAACATTGGAAGGGGCCAGGCTGGAAAGAGGCACTGGAATCCTGCGGATGCTGGGATCCCCCCCCGAGGTGTTCTGGGTTTGTAAATAAATGTGTAAATCCAGGCAAAGAAATTGTCCCTGAGGGGAGCAGGGGACTGGGAAAAATTGGGAAAAGGGGATGGGAGGGGGAGCCCTGGGAGGCTGCGTTTGATCCCACAACATTCCCAGATAAAGCTCAGCTTGGGCTGTGCCCAGCACTTGGAGCTGATCCGGCGTCTTTTTGGGAATAAAAAATCTCAGGAGCTGTTTCCATGTTTGCTCACTGACAGTTTGTACGTTTTTCCCAGGAATTTATCCCAAATTCTGCCTGTTGGGATTGTTGATGTGTCTCAGGGAGAGTGAGAAAG
Organism: Buphagus erythrorhynchus; assembly: GCA_013400855.1. Classification (NCBI taxonomy): domain Eukaryota; kingdom Metazoa; phylum Chordata; class Aves; order Passeriformes; family Sturnidae; genus Buphagus; species Buphagus erythrorhynchus. The sequence goes on from VZTT01008719.1 coordinate 875, forward strand.
TCTTGGGGTTTTTCCCACCCATTTTAAATCATTCCATCATTCCCTGAAGGGTCTTTTCCAACCAAAACAATTCCATGATCTTATGAAACGTCTTTTCCAACCCAAGCATTTCCAAGATTCTCTGAAAAGACTTTTCCAACCCAAACATTTCCATGATTTTATGAAAGGTCTTTTATCCCAAGGATGCCATGAAATTTCTTTTCCCCCCACAAAACAATTCCATAATTCTGTGACCTCACCGCAGCACAAAGAAACTGGAGAATCCAGATTTATGCGAAGCTGCCGCTCACCTCTTCCCAAATCCCACATTTCCCCCTTTTCCCAGATCCCTCTTCCCCCATTCCCAAGCCCAGGAACCCCACAATGTCCATGGCAGTCTTTGTTCCACCCCAAAACCTTGGCAAAGCTTCCGAGGGCAGGAATGTGGGGAAGAGATCCAAAACTTGAGGAATTCTCGGGAATGCGCTGCTAATTAACGAGCAGACAAACATCAGCCGGGATCTCATTTACATAAATCTGCATTGTCAGGGAGGTAAACAATGGCAGCGGGAGGTGGATGCGCTCCTCATTCAGTGGGAATTGCAGCCTCGGAAATCGAATTTGGATTTTTTCCCGGATTTCCCTTTCTGACCCCGAGCCCGTCCACAATCGGCTCAGAGGAGCCTTTTCCCGCTGTGCTCCTCGCTAAGGAGCACGCGGGGACCGGGAATAACCAAAATTCGGGATTTTAGAGGGTGGTGTAAACACGGGGATTCGTTATAATCCTTAATTACAGCTAATTGGGAATGTCGAGTGCTGTGGATGCCGGGAGATGGAGCTGGTGATGTCCACTGCATGTTCAGAGGGTAATTAAACACTCCGGAGCTAATTAATCACTTGGATTACGGGAATAATGGGATATTGGGAATAGAATGGGAATGATCCCGGTGGGGATGAACCTGGACCCTCCCGGGGAGGGAAGATTTTGGTGCTGGGGCTGCCCAGGGGGGTTTGGAGTCCCCATCTCTGGAGGTGTCCAAGGAATTCCTGGAGGTGGCACTCGGAGCTCTGGGCTGGGGACAAGGTGGGACCCGGTGACTTTGGAATTTGGCTTTTCCAACCTCAGGAATTCTTCTGGGATCCCACCCGGGCCTGGTTCCGCTTTGTCCCAGCTGTGTCCTGCAGAGGAACATCCCAGCGTGGAGCTTCCCACCATGGACACGGCGCCCACTGCCCACTTGTGGTCAGCAGGGTCAGAACGGCGGACCAGCGCCAGCATTCCCACAAAACGTTTCATGGGATCAATTCCCATAAAACTGGCTCAGGGTTTGCGTTTTCAGGAGTCACAGGGAGCTGTAAATCAGCCCCAAATCCTCCCCGAGCCCCGGCCACCCGCTGACCCTTCCCTGTCCCCGGTGAAGGATTGGAGCACGAAGCGTAAAATTGTTAAATCGGGAAGGGTTTCGCTGAATCGGAAGGGAAAAGGGGCAGTGAAGCCCCGGGAGGTTTCCAGATGTGTGGGATGCTGCATTCCCACCCTCGGGAACGCTCCTGGATCCTGGCTTGGCCACGGAGCAGCTTCCAGGAGATGAAGGCTCAGAGGAATCAGCTCCAAGGTCTCTGCCCAGTCAGGATTTTCCAGGAGCTCTTTTCCAGCTTCATGGTCATTATTTAAATTTTCCGGTGCTGTTTTTTTTCTATGTTTTTGCAGACTCCAGGCTTTTTTTAATTTTTTTTCCCCCCCAAAGAACCTCACCATTACTGTGGATATTTTTCCCTTAATACAGCAAGGATTAAACGGAAATAATTCTCCTTTTGTGCTTCCTGCCTGCCTGGACACTGACCTGCCCAGGCTTGGTGCTGAGCTCAGCTGGCCTCAGCTTGGGCTCTTTTCCAGGCCAGGAAAAAGGAATTATTCCCATCTGGATTATTCCCCGCCCCAGGAGGGAGACAGGGACGGGAAATCAGGAATTATTTGCCCCAGGACCCACATCAAACATCCTCTGGCAGAGCTGGGACCTGCCTGGATCCAGGGATTCGTTCCAGGCTGGGAGCCCCAAGGCTTGGCAGCATTGCAGAAAATTGAATTCCTTTGTGTTCTCAGGGATTTCGTGGCAATTCCGGGATAAATGGACCCAAACGAAGCCAAGCTGTGGGAAAGTTCTGGAAAGACCAGAGGGAATTCTCCTCTGTGCGATGAGCCGGTGGCCTCATCCCCTGGGAAATCTGTTGCCATGGGAATTGAGGAATCTCCGGCGAGCTCGCACCGCAAAGAGTTAACGATTAAAAGCCGTGAATCGCATCTTCCTCGAAATCCTTGAAGGAATTCCAGAGGGAAGGAGGGAAGCGCTGGATGGGCTCTGATCGCCCTCCTTCCCCCGGCGAGGGTTTGCGGGGTGCGGGAGGCGGAGGAGAGAATTCCTGCTTGGAAAAGCGCGGGGACCGGGGATGAAATCACCCCGCTCGGCCCCGCTCCCGGCGCTCCGGAGCCGCTGGAATTTTTATTTAAAGGAGGAGGATGGCAGGAGGGGGATACATGGAATTAAAATGTTCATTAGCTGGCGGGGCGTAATTAATGGGGGATTACAGCTGGATGAAGGATTCCCTGCTTTTCCCCCTTTTCTGCCGGCCCTGGGAATGGCTGGAAGGGCTGGGAACACCTGGGGAGGGCACGGAGAGCTGGGAGCCAGGAGCATCTATCCCGAAATCCATCAAATCCTGGCTTTTTCCAGGATTTTTCCGGGATTGTTTCACCCCATGCTGCTGGAGGTGGAATTGTTGAGCTGTGAGGTTTGGGATGCTCCGGGTTTTTTTGTTTGTTTTTTTTTTTTTTTGGAACAGAGGGAATGTTGGGAGCTCAGCGATCTCCCAGCTGCCCATTGGATCCAAATTCCCAATTTGGGAATTCCTCAGTTTGCCCTGGACCAAAAGCACTCCTTGAGCAAATCCCATCGGTGGGATCCATATTCCCATTTTCCCCTTGCGATTCCTCAGTTTTTCCCTGGAAAAAAAAAAGCAAATTCCCACATCCCTGGGCTCAACCTTGGAGTTTGTCTCCCCTGCAATTTTTTTTTCCCCAGAGCAACCAGGCTGGAAAAAATATCTTACATGGAAATCTTTATGGAATGGGAGAATGGAAAACCTTGAGTGGGCGAATTCCGGGGGAAATAAAGGGGTTTATTCTCGGTGCCAGTTAATGAAATTAGAAAAAGGAGACGAGCTGGGCTGATATCCTACAGGGAAAGATAAAATATGTTGGGGAAAAGGAGAAAAAAAAAAAAACAAAGCCCGCAATGTTTCAGCTCCTTGGAAATGTCAAAATATTGCATTTCGCGGGATGATAAAGATGGAAGAAATAGCTGGGTTTTAGTTTCAAGTGCCACATCATCACATCATCGCTCTCCCCCTCTATAATTTTTATTAAAAAAAAAAAAAACAAAGCCCGCAATGCTTCAGCTCCTTGGAAATGTCAAAATATTGCATTTCCCGGGATGATAAAGATGGAAGAAATAGCTGGGTTTTAGTTTCAAGTGCCACATCATCACATCATCGCTCTCCCCCTCTATAATTTTTATTAAAAAAAAAAAACCGGGAATGTGCCAGGGAGCCGTTCCGTGGTGCCGCCAGAGGGGACGGAAGGTTTGTCCCTGGAGCGAAGGCTGCGAGTGCCACCCTGAGGGGACAATGCCACCCCGAGGGGACAATGCCACCCCGAGGGGACAATGCCACCCCGAGGGGACAATGCCACCGCTGCCACCCTGCCCCCAGCGGGGCCTCCCCGGGGTTCTGGGGGCAGATCCATGGGTTCTTCCCACTGGATATCCATTTTCCAGTGTGTATCCATGGATTTTCCCAGTATATATCCATTTATTTTTCCACTGTATATCTATTTTCCATTGTGTACCCGTGGCTTTTCCAGTCTAGATCCATTTTCCAGCGTGTATCCATTTATTTTTCCAGGATATATCTGTATATACCTGTGTGTATCCATGTTTTTTCCAGTGCATATAGATTTATTTTTCCAGTGTGTATCCATGGGTTTTCCAGCCTATATCCATTTTCCAGTGTGTATCCATGTTTTTTCCACTGTATATCTATCTATTTTTCCAGTGTATATCCACTTTCCAGTGTGTATCCATGGATTTTCCCAGTCTATATCCATTTATTTTTCCACTGTATATCCATTTTCCAGCGTGTATCCATTTATTTTTCCAGGATATATCTGTATATACCTGTGTGTATCCATGTGCATATAGATTTATTTTTCCAGTGTGTATCCATGGATTTTCCCAGTCTATATCCATTTATTTTTCCACTGTACATTCACTTTTCCAGTGTGTATCCATGGGGTTTTTGGTGTATATCCACTTCCCACTGTATATCCATTTATTTTTCCACTGTATATTCACTTTTCCAGCGTGTATCCGTGTATTTTTCCAGTCTATATCCATGTGTTCTCCCAGTGTGTATCCACGTTTCTGGTGTATATCCATGTGTTTTTCCACTGTACATCCATTTTTCTACTGTGCAACAGCTGGAGAAGGGGCAGCAGGAATATCGAGTTATTATTTCCTGTTTTTCTCGGGAATTTTGGGATTTATTGGCTGCCCCCCCACAGACCCATCCTGATTTCCTTGGACCCAGCTGGCCCTGGGAACATCCTCAGTCCCGCCCCAAAACCCCTCGGGAGGAAAGAATTCCACTGATTTCTCCAAGGGCTGATTTCCTAGCGCTCCCTAAAGCAGGAAAATCCAAAAGAAACCTCCCCCAGCTCAAAAATTCCGGATTTTTTACCTCTAATGGTGCTCCTCTCCTGATCCCGGGGTGGCAGAGCAGCTCCAGGCCCTGGATCCTGGGAATATCAAATATTCAGGAGCAGCTAACGAGGGGAGAAGGGAAAGGAAGCTTTTCCCAGCGGACTTGGATGGAAAATAAAAATCCCAGAGAGGCTCAGGAAGAAGAGAGGCTGGGAAAGGGGAGGGAAGGAGCCTCTGGAGCTCCTTCCAGGCCTCCCTGGCTCCCAGAAAATCCCTGGATGGGTTTTTGAGGGCACAGAGGAGCCCTCTGCCTTCCCTGAGCTCTGCTCGGGATCTCAGCCTCTGGAATGAAGGAATTATTCCAGAGGTGAGGTCAATTATCCCTCGGTGCTGGTAATTTGGTGGTTGGGAAGGCAGGAAGCGGCTCCAGGGCTCTGGAATTACACCGAGAATTGTCAGTGCTCCGGGGAATAAAAACCAATTAAAGTTCCTGATCCCCAATTAAAGTTCCTGATCCTCAATTAAAGTTCCTGATCCCAAAATAAAGTTCCTGATCCCCAATTAAAGTTCCTGATCCTCAATTAAAGTTCCCGATCCTCAATTAAAGTTCCGGATCCCAAATTAAAGTTCCTGATCCTCAATTAAAGTTCCTGATCCCCAATTAAAGTTCCTGATCCTCAGTTAAAATTCCTGATCCTCAATTAAAGTTCCCGATCCTGCTGATCCATACATGACCTCCCTGCCTCCCACATTTTCTTTTTTTTCGGAATTCCGAGCCACTAAAGGCACTAATTCCGCTCTTTTGAGGAGCTGAGGAGGGCTGAGCCTTCCCTGACCTCTCTGATACCAGCACAGCTCAAAATTTGGGTTTTTATGAGGTTTCCCCATCTCGCTCAGCAGCGGCAACAGGAGCCAGCCCTGAACAGGCCCGGAATTAAAAACAAACCACGAGGAATTAAAAATAAACCACGAGGAATTAAAAATACATCTCCAAGCTGCAAAACCGACCAGGTGAGGAAGGGCAGGGCGGGGCTGGGAGCATTGCAGGGATGCAGAGCCTGGGGAAGCACGGGCAGCTCTCCCGCCCGTGAATTTTTCATCAAAGGTGGCAGGAGCGCTGGTCCGGGGTTTTGTCTTTGCCTTTTATCTCTGCTGGAGGGCCCAGAGCCGGCAGGATCCCCTGGAAGGATCCCTGCACCCAGCCTGGATGATTTCTACATCTGGAGAAAGGCGGGAAGGATCCTGCTGGTCGGGAACATCCCGGATCTCATCCGTGTTTTCTGCTCTTCCTCCTCCTCCTCCTCCTCTGAACCATTTCCACCCTTTCCCCCTTGTCTGGAATCCCACACAGAGCCGGGGAATGGAATGTGGGCAGTCAGGGCTTTAAAACCCCAAAAACATCTCCGTTCCTGTTCCAGGCTGGGAGCAATTTCCATTTGGGACATGGCAAACTTCGCTGTGGCATTTCCCCTCGTGTCTCCATGAGTGTTTTCTGCAGGAAAAAGGAGAGAAAATCCGTGGATACCTAAAGGAGTCCTGAGCACCCCTTGCTCAGGCCTTGGATTCCCAATGGGAATCCTTGGAAAACACTCAGCTCCAAAACCCTCCTAAATACCCCCAGCCATTCCCGTTTATTCCTCAAAAAAAACCTCCTTTTCCCTGCTTTTCGAGTATCTCTTGCTCACGCCTTGAATTCCCCATGGGAATCCTTGGAAAACGTGGGGCTGGAGAAGAGGGACACTCCACTCCCAATCCTTCCAGAACACCTCGACTCTTCCCATTTATCCCCTCGAAATTTCCCTTTTCCCCTCCAAAATTTCCCATTTCCCCTCAGCGCTCCTTGCTTCGGCCCCAGATTCACAGTGGGAATCCTTGAAAAACCCAAGGCTGGATCTCAGGGGGACACCCAGCTCCCAAACCCCCCTAACCACCCCCAACCCATTCCCAAAAAAAAACCCTTCTCCCCCTTTTCACCCCTCCCTGAGTTGCTGGAGGTGTTTTGAGCTCCCTCCTCGCTGCCCTTCCAGCCAGGTGGGACCAGGAAGAGCCTTCCCGGGTTTATTTTTCCCCTTTAAAAGCCGGGATATCATTCCCGAGGCAGCGGAGCACAAAGGCTGTCACTCGACCGCAGCAGAATGGGGCCAGCAGCGGTGGCAGCTGAATTTCCCGAGCAACAAAGCTCCCGTTTTCATGCAAATATCCCTGAGAAACGAAATCCCGGCCAAGAGAAAGGCAGATAATGCGTTATATAAGCGGAATTATCTCGGCACAGACGGATTCTTCCAAGGGTTTATCCGTGTGGGGTTTTTTTTATATTTATTTCGGAGCCCTCGGCGCCTCGGAGGGGATGGCAGGGCAGGAGTTTTGTCACCCACAGAGCCCCTCGGGACTGAGCGGTGAAGGAGGATGGAAGTCGGGGAAAATTCGGCCTCGCTTCCCGCAGGATTCCTGGCAAGCATCCATTAATGAGGCCTCGGAGGAGCTCCCGGCCCCGCGTTTTTGGAGATGGAGGATCCGGGAAGGAAAAAGGGATTGGAATGTGCCAGGAGCTGAACCCGGCTCCTCTCCCCTCCCAGCCTCTCCATCCCCGCGGAGCCAGCCAGGAAAAGCAGGAATTCTCACCGGGTGTTTTCAGGATGCTCCCACACCGCTGCTCCTGTGGGGTGATTCCAGCTCCGAGAAAAGGGGATCCATCCATTTCTCATGGAGATGGATCCATCCCAGCAGCTCCCAGCTCCTTCTCCCTCTGGTTCCCCATTTTTCACGAGGTTTTAATGCATTTTTGGGGAGTTTTGCAACAAAACCAACCCCATTTGTGGGTACCCCGAGTCTGAAACTGAGCAGGATTTACCATGGAGGGAATGTTCAGAAAACCAGGAATGCCCGATGGATGAAGAGGCAAATCATGGAAAAATGAGAGGGAGCACCAGCACTGGGAGCCCTCGTTGAATTAAATAAATCCCAGAATCGTGGGACGGTTTGGGTTGGAGGGACCTTAAATCCCACCCATTCCATAGGAATGGACGCTTTCCACTATCCCAGGTCATTCCAAGCCCCGTCCAGCCTGGAATGTTGGCACATCCACATCCATATCTGTCCATATATGTTTATACGGGCACAGAATTACAGAATTAATTAAGCCCAAGCTAACAGAATTCCCACTGCTTCCCAAATCGCTGATTATCCATCCCGGGTTTCTCTCCCCTGGATGCTCCGGGGGATGCTCAGCTCCTCAATCCCCATTCCCACAATTCCCATTCCCAGGTCACACGGGGATGATTTCCCTGGCAAACCACGTTGGAACTCCAGAGTTCCCAAATCCCTCTCAAATCGGAATTTTTCAACCCGAGTACGGCAGAAATCGTTGTTGTGGCCTTGCAGGGGCTTGGGACATCCTGGGATCGCTTTTGTGTCCTTCCTGGCTCTTCCTGGGCTCATGGAACTCGTTCCCACCCAGGCAGGGCTGGAATTTGAGCAGATCCCACCAGATTTGGGATTTAAAAGCCGATTCCTGCTGCCTGGTGATGCTGCGCATCCCAGCGCCGGGTACAACAACCCTCAGCATCCCGGGAAAACATCCTGGGAAAAAACACCCAATCATCCGCAGCCTTTTCCCCTCATTCCCACCGGGAATCACATCCCGCTGATCCCAGGAGAAGCCGCATTCCCACAGTGGGGCTGTCACCGTGCAAACGCACAAATTTTGATTCCGAAGAAGGGCCGGAGGAAAAAAAACCCGAAATTTTTGCCGCGTTCTCGCCGCAAAGCCACTCCGGGCTGGAAAATAGGCCAATTTCCACCTTATCTGCTGCCTCCAGCTGGGATGTGAAAAGCTCCGAGGAAAAGAAAAAAAAAAAAAAAAAGCCCCATCTCGGCTTTATCTCCTCACCGCAAAGTTTAATTATCCGCGGCTGCTCCGCCGCGTTGTGGCCGTGCCCGCGCGGGGACAGCGGCGGTGGCACCGGGCTGGGACAGCCGCGGATGGCACCAGCCAGGTGTTAACACCTGGATTTTGGAGCTGGGATGGGGCAGGAGGGAATATTCTCATTTTTTTCCCCCCCCTTTTTTTTTTTTTTTTAATTTTTTTTTAATTTTTTTTTTTGTTTTTTTTGTTTTTTTTATCTCTCCCGTCTGTGCTGAGGAGCCGGAATTTCTCAGCTCGCTCTCGTTCCGTGCCCACGTGCGCGGGACCTGTGTGGGATCTGTGAGGAACTGCGGTGTGTCCATCAATTATTTATAGCAGGAACGGCTTCGTTTTGCTCCTCATTTATTCCCCATTAGCTCCACGGTAAACACAGGGAAGGAAAAGGGGATGGAGACGCCGAGGAACTCCAGGAATAAATCCGCTTTGAGGAGAGGGCAAATGTTAGGGAATGTGGAAGGGCTGGGAGTTGCAGGGAATAAAAAGCTTTAATCTGAGGAGGGTTTAAATGCTCTCCGAAATGTCAGCTCGTTAATGGCTCGTCCTGTGTCCCAGCGTGCTGGGAAATGGAAATGATGGAGAGATCCCGCTCCCATTCCCATCAGCAGCTCCCCCCATTTCCATCTCCTCTCCCTGATCGCGCCGATTGCATTTAATTATTTAATTCAGCAATTTCTGTTTGAGTAAGTGGATTTTTTTTAATTTTTTTTTTTAATTTTTTTTTTTTTTTTTACTTCCTCCTCCATCCTTCCCCACTTCCTCTCATTTCCCTCTGGGATTCAGCCAGAAATTAAATTCTTGCCTTGGGAAGATCTAGGGAGCAATAGGGGCTGGTGGGTTTTTATTTTAACATCCCCTCCCCTGCTTTGGGGACTCGGGATGTTGCATTAATGGAATATTTAATGCAAAAAGAGCGGGGGGAAAAGGAGGAATTTTGCTCGTGGATTTCAATTCCAAACCGCTCGGCCCAGAAGGCCCTTCCAGAAAAATGAGGGCAGTGCTGGAGCCTGGGAGAGCAGTTTGGACCTTCCAGGGTGGGGGTGAAAGGACCAAAAATCCCATTTTAAAAAGCAAGGAAAAGCCAAGCTGGTGCTCTGGGCTAGGAGGGGGCGCTCGGATGGATGTGACATTCCCAGGATTTATCCCACTGAGCGAGAATTTGAGATTCCCAGCCCTTGGGATCTGGCTGGGTCGGTTTATTTCCCCTTTTTATTTCCACGGTATATTTCCCTTTTTTCTACGGTTTATTTCCCTTTTTTTCCCCCCTCTGCAGGCTGGAATTCCCTCCCTGCCTCCAAGGCGTTTCTTTGTTTGTGTTTATTCATCAAGGACACCGCGGTTTAGGGGGGAAAAAAAAAAATTCCCGAATCCACAGAAGTTGAAAGGAGGAGAGATCAAGATCCGTCATTTTAGGAGAAAACCAACAGTGACTGCAGCGATTCCCGGGAGGATCGGAGCTGTCACCGCTGTCACTTCCTGCTAAACAGCCCTCCAAGAGCATTTACATGGAAAACACGTTTACATGGAAAAGCCATCGCCTCTCCGAGCAGGGGAATCCTGCTGGAAAACAGAATTCCACCACGGAATGGGCTGGGAGGGATCTTCAAATCATCCCAGCTCATCTCACCCCTGCCGTGGGCACCTTCCACCATCCCAGATTATCCCAGCCCTGGGCACTTCCAGGGATCCAGGAGCAGCCACGGATTCTCTGGGAATTCCAGCCCAGCCCCTCCCCACCCTCCCAGCCTGGAATTCTTTCCCAAAACCCAACCCAAATCTCCCTTTTCCCAGTTTAAATCCATTCCCTGTGTCCCATCCCTCCTCCCCTTATCCCAAATCCTCTCCAGTTCCTTTGGAGTCCCTGCAGCCTCTGGAAGGGGCTCTGAGGTTTCCCCTGGAACTTTCCTGGGAATTCCAGCCAGGAATTCCTCCCCAAAATCCCATTAAGTCTCCCTTTTCCCAGTTCAAATCCATTCCCTGTGTCCTGTCCCTCCATCCCTTATCCCAAATCCCTCTCCAGCTCTCCTGGAGCCCCTTCAGGCTCTGAGGTTTCCCTGAGATTTCCCTTTTCCCATCTTTCCTTGGGCACTTCCAGGGATCCACGGATTCTCTGGGAATTCCATCCCAGCCCCTCCCCACCCTCCCAGCCAGGAATTCCATCCCAATATCCCACCCATCCCTGCCCTCTGGCAGTGGGAAGCCATTCCCTGTGTCCTGTCCCTCCATCCCTTATCCCAAATCCCTCTCCAGCTCTCCTGGAGCCCCTTCAGGCCCTGGAATGTTCTGGAAGCTCTCCCTGGATCCTTGTCCTCTCCAGGTGAACATTCCCAGCTTTCCCAGCCCGGCTCCAGAGCAGAGCTGCTCCTTCCCTCTGATCCCTCCATCCAACATCTCCAGCTCCTTCCTGGGATGGGATCCTGGAGCTGGAGCAGCACAATCCAGAGGGAATTTGGGCTCTTTTCCAGCAGAACAGGATCTGTTCCTTCCAGCCTTTCTCAGAGTTGCAGGATCTGGGGCTGAGCTCCTCCCATCCCTGCCGGCCCCAGCCGGGGTTTGGAATCCTCTGGAAGAACCAATTCCCCTTTTCCTGCTCCCACAAACCGGGAATGTGGCTCTGACCCCCCATGGACACCTCCTGCTCCCAATCTCTGAGGCAGATCCCTCAGGAAAAAACTTTGGATCCTTGTCCAGGGAATCAGGAGATGAGGAAGAGGAGGGAAGAAAATCCGTTCATAAACACCACGACATCGGGATTCCCCAAACCAACCTCNAATGTGGCTCTGACCCCCCACGGACACGTCCTGCTCCCAATCTCTGAGACAGATCACTCAGAAAAAAACTTTGGATCCTTGTCCAGAGAATCAGATGAGGAAGAGGAGGGACAGAAATCCCATCATTAACAACCACGACATCGGATTTTCCAAAGCCACGCTCATCCCTGTTCCCAACAATCCCGGCTCCAGACCAGGCTGGATTTTAATCTCCATTCCCA
>VZTT01008720.1:4351-16944 GCA_013400855.1 Buphagus erythrorhynchus
TGTTCTCATGTGTGGCTAGCAACCTCAATAATCAGTTTAAACTCAAATAAAGCAAAATGTGGCAGTTCAAATCAAAACATATATTCTCAAAAAAAAAATCATGTATTTAAAGAAAAGGGTGAGTGCCAGGGGCAGGAGTGAATACATTTAACACTAGAATTAAACATTTTGTTCTCTCCCACCATAAAAATGTGAATTACCTCTTTGGCAGTTCTTTGAAAATAACTTTGTGAAGTTATGTATATTCAGCGAGGAAGACAGAAAGTAACACAAAAGCCCTGAAGGCATGTGAAGTCTTCAGTGTGAAGCACCACATTTTTCTCTTTGTTGCTCTATATACATTTTGCATTCAGTGTAGTATTCATCAGTTTCACTGAATGCTAGCCATTGTCTACCTATATTTATCTGAAAGGAGTGACTTTAAAGACTTTGTAATTATGAAAAGGCAACGAGCAAAGCTATCCTTCTCTCTTCTTATTGCCTTGGAGTGGTAGGCATAACACAGTAGACAAAAGCAAGGTATAATAGGGCTTCTTATTGGCAGCCAGAAAGCACAAGTATATGTAGGAGATAATACTCTGCTGGCATTTTTCCTTCTCTTGATTCCTCCTGTCCTTTCATGCAAAAAGTTTTGTGTGAACAGAAACCTTTGGAAATAGGCAGGTGGAGAATAAGAGTGAAAAATCTGCAGTTGTGGGCTAGATGAACCAAGATTTCCAAGTATGAAATTTTGACAAAAANGATTTTTTAGATGTACAGCCTTCATTTTGTTGTTGAAATAAGAATGGACTTTGTGAGGACTTTGTTACCATGTGCCTCTTCTCAGTTTGCATAATCAAAGGTATTATTACACTGCTTATAAAAATGTGACTCATCGAAAGCAGATTGAGGTCTGGTTTGTAATTGTGAGCTTTTTGCTTCATCTTGTCTTAGTACTGCTCTGAAATGTGATTAGGATTCAGGTCAATACCCTTAATATGCATTATTTATTCTTACATTACATGATAACCCGTATGCTTAAAGGTATGGAGAATGAGAGCACGCTTCAGCTGTACGTAGTTTTATCCCCATTAACCATGTGCAATCCTTAATTCTGTCTTCTCAGCTTGATGTGGAGGTGATCAAAGGAAGGAAGATAAGTTTGGGAGAGCTTGCTTTTATTTTTTTATCAGGATCATAAGGGCAGGATCATCTGTTTTGAGGGATTGCTGGCAAGATGTGAGATTAGGAACTCAATTTTCATTACTTGTGATTTGGGCATTATTTTGAACTCCCCAGAGATGAAGGGTTGGATGATTAGACAGGTGAGTAATGTGAAAATCTAATGACTAGGAACTGCTGAAGAGAAAATTTGTCTCCTCATTTTTACACCAACTCTTTGAGAAAGTGAAGATGTCTTTGGTTTACTTCAGGGAGATATTAGGAGTCAGGTACTGACTCACAGGCAGAGGCCTGGCAAGAGTGGGGAAGGTTCAGTTTGGTCTAGATGAAGAGAACTACCAGTGTCCTTCTGAGAGGACACTTACCTTAGCCCAGTTTATCCTTTCCACTGTTCAGCAGGAAGCCAACCCAGAGACGCTTGAGAAACAGAGCAAGAGAGGAAATGGATGGATACATGTGTCCCCTACAAATTTTTGTCCCCTACACCTTTTTTTCCTCTTTTAATTTCTGTTGGGCTTACCCCAGTTAAGTCTGTCCTAGGCAGCATATTTTATCCTCAAGGCACCAAGAGGCAGGCAGGGAGTAAATACTGGGCACCTTCAGGACTTGGATCCTAATCATATTTGTGCAATAGCATTAAAACCAGTGACTGAACATAAAGCTTGTAATTGCATGGAAGTATATATTTCAGAAACTGTTCAGTTGCATTTGATCCTGTCTTTCCCTGTAGCTAACATGGAAATAACCCCACTGAATCATGTTGACTGTGTTCTTTAAAAATAATAGTAATCTCATTTCATACCGGACAACTGCATTTCCCTGGAACAAACAGGTGGGACAGCAAACCTAACAGAATTCTCCAGTTTCTCTCGTGTAGAGACTAAAATTCATCTTTAGACAACCAGAAACTTGGCATGAAATGGAAAAATAGATCCATTAAGGGTATTTTCATTGCAAAGAGTAAAAACACCTTGATATTTCAAACAGGATTTAGATGCCCTGCCTCTTCTCCCCCTCAAATGTACAACACAAGTTTCTTCTGTTTCCAGGGATAGGCAATGTTCCTGTAAAGGCTTTGGCTCTGATTCACAGCCTCTTCCAGGATTGCCTTGGACCTGGATAAAGAGTTTTATTTTTCCAGTCTACATGCAAGGCCCATTCTGTTCGTAAAACTTAATTGTAAATATATCTGTTCAGTTGTAAATAGTTCTGAAACTGTGCAACTGTTCTTTTCCTGCAGTCATGCTTCATCACTTTAGAGCTGGAGCTGTGGTTGCTCTTCAAGAACCAGACAATCTCTCTCCCTCTTTTGCCAGGGAGGGTAACAAAAAAAAAAGCCAAGAAAAACAAACAAATCTACTTAGCCATGCTCTTAAAATGTCATTATACACAATGACTCCAACATGAGCTTAGAGCACCAGGTCAAAAGCTTAACTCCTCTGTCAACAAGTTACATAGAAAATACCCCCATCTTTCTGCCATAAGTCACCTTTGTGTCTGAAACCTCAAGTTAAGAGTCCCATTGAGTTTGTGGTGTTTGCACTCTGATCAGCTCTAACAGATACCTTCATTTGTAAAACAAAGGAAAAACTTACTCAGTAGAGCTCTTTACATTGACTTAATCCATCCCCAAAACCAGCTATGTAGGTTTCTATGGATGTAAACACTGGAATACAGTCCTAACTTCATCTTTCAGTAGTTTCCCCCTGAAGGCACCAGAATAGCAGCACATACAAAGAATCTGTCAATCTGGAGTCCAGATACTACAGATACAGGGTTCTGTGGTAGGACCTGAAGTCTCACTGGAGAATTTGCCTGTGGGAATTTTTACTCATGTCCCTCAGGCCACTTCTCCCAGCAGCTGTTCACTAACCTCAGCTAAAGCATAACCCTCTCTTCTTGCAAGGGCCAGGCCAAGGCAGGAGAAGAGAAGCCATCAGCTGTGATCTGGAACAGTCTTTGTTTGGAAGATCTTTTCAACTTCCTTCTGCAGATGATCACCCTCTTCTTTTCACATCTTTTCCCTGGAAGCTCCAGCAACTGTCCAAGAAGAATTGTCACACAACTATATACATTGGGGATAAATTTAGATTTATTCATACTGAGCAATACTTACCAATCGAGTCACTAAATGAAGGCATGTGATCCCTTATTTTCTGATGCATAATTTTTTTGTTTCCTCAGGTATTAATATATTATTTATATTTTGAGGGGGAAAGGCCACGTTTGTATTTTTGTGCCAACCTGGAGAAACATCGTTTGCTCAAGTTTGTACTGTCAAGTGGAATTTAGAGGTAAAGGACTAAAAATCTTCTCAATAATTATTTGGTGCTTGAGTAGATTATTGGCCTCTTGGTTCCTCTTTCCTTTGTCCTGATGCTGTTTTCTTTCTGTTTTCTGATGTTTCTCACCCCTCATGTGTGTGACTTTCACTCCATCTCTCCCCAGCTATCAGGATTTTTAGCCTGACCTTGTAAGGGAATGAGCACACTCAGCTGTGCTTTTGTCCTCTCCTTTTCCCTGCCAAGCAACCTGCAAAACCAGTGGCAAAATTCAATTCAGTTTCACAGATGAGAAAAAACCTTGGAGCATTTTCTAAGTTCTGTGCAAATAGGGTCCAAGAAAAGAAGAGAGTCTCTCTCTCTGAGGAGACAACTAAAGAAGATGCATCCTTTGTTTGACACCTGGGAATCTACACAGAGGGCAGACCAGGTTTCTTTAGTTCTGCTGTGTACAGAGGAACCACATGTTCTTTCAGCTCGGTATAGACTATGTAACTGCTTGCTTTTGGACTGTGTCATGTTTCAGCTGATGAAATGGTGATAGCAGACAGGTCTTCACATCACTGAAAGGGTACATAAGGTCTTCATTCAGGGTGTGTGTCTGCTTCCCAAGTGCAAGGTGCTTAAGCTAAAGTTTGATGCATCCTCTGTTATGACTACAGAGAAGAGACATCAAAACCACTCAGCACAAATCCCAGAGAAAAAGGAACACGCACAGCAGGAAGGATGTTGATTATTAAAGGCAGTGATCTGCACTCTGGGGACTTCAGGGGTCAGATTGGTTTTGTATACACTAACCAACAGATTTATCAAGAAATCCTAAAGGGAGAAAATCTAAAAAAATAAGTTATTTGGAGACGTCAATACAATATAGCGCCGTCTTAATTTATTAAGTAAGTGGATGAACCCTGATCATACCAGGGTTATCACAAAAACATGCTGTGACAGAGTATCTCTCCTCCTTTGAGTCTTCCCTAGGTGTGTCTGTGGGGATGAAAAGAGGAGGGCTTCTCTGGGGGTCTGCCTTCTTTTCTTCCTCTCTGGGGTTCTGCAGGGTGCAAAACCAGGTGCACACACTGCTAGAATGCTGAAGAAGTGTGTCACCTCAGGTACCTGTTCCTCCTCCATTCAGGCTAGTGGTGAGAGGGCCTGCTGGTCAAATGTTGGATTGTTCCTCGAAGGCAGCACAACAGTTGGCACACTCACCCTGGCACAACTTACAGCTTGGACCAGTTACATATGAATTAAGACTGAATTCTATTCTTGCCTGAGATTTTGTACACTTTTGTGATATGTGCTTGCATGTGTTGTGTTTTTCTTTCTCTTCTTCCTCCTCAAACATTGCCCAGGGTTTGGGTGAGAAAAGCATTCTGTACTGCTAATATTACTACTGCTATTCCAGCTTCATCACAGAGGTGTAGGATCAGCTGTGCAAGCCTTAAATTCTGTGTTCTTATCAGTTTTGCTTTATCATAATACATAGTCTTTCCAGAAAGTCCAGGGTAGAAGATGTTGGATATTTTTAGCAAATATAGTGTAATGATGAGTAGAAAGATATACAGATGTGGGACAAATTCTATCTCATGGGCAAGTAAGCCATGAAGGATGATTCCCTGACTGAAAAATGACTTAATGAGACAATGCCAAATATTTACCCTATGCTATATTCAACAATATATATTCAACAACGTGTTAAGATGCTCATTGAAAAAGAAAAAGGCACCTTTGAAGAATTTTAAGAAAGGCTTAGGCAAGAGTCAGAACTGGAGAATGCACATGGTACAATAGTGTTTTCAAATTAGAAAGGCATGATCAGATCCAAGATACACCACTGCCCAAAAGATGTAGGAATACTACTGTTCCAAACATCTAAATTAGTCCTGAATTATAATAGAAAGTTTTATGATCTAGAAATAGCCACAGTGAAGCAAGCAGCTCTGTCATATGTGACTGGGGAGGTATTTTTCCCCTTTTTTTTGGCAAGCTGTTGAGTTGAAACTGTGAGAAATCCCATCTGAAATTTTCTGTAAGGACAATCAAAGCTTATGAAAGCCTATGTCAGGAGAAGGGTTTAACATTGTATGCTTAAACATGTATCAGGAGTTAACTGTGACTGTTTCAGCCTTTATTCCACCAGCTCCATTCTGCTACTCTAGGGAGTGGTTTTGTGCTTGTATAATTCTCCATCTCATTTAGAGTGGAGCACAAGCTGTTGAAGTGTAATGTCGAATTTGCACTTTCTTGTGTATTTATGTATGTAAGGCAGATTCATTATGCAGCTGCTCTAAACCTTAAAACAGCTAATGGATTTATCAGCGTTTCTAAAGGAAGACAAAATGAAGGGAGGAGGGTTTTTTAAAATATCTCACCTCCACCTTTATTTCAAAAATCCATTACCTGTCCTCTGACTTTTCTGTGAGTGTTCATTCCTCAGTTATCCATTATTTCAACTGCTGCCTTTTGTCTGAAAAAGGATTACAATAGCTCCATTAGCACTTGCTCCTTAATGGGAGGTCTGGGTGAGAAGTGGTGTTAAAGCAAGGACGTGCTGGAGGGGCTGTATTTACTGAACAAAGACTACTACCCATGGTTCAGGATACTGCTCTGATCCTCACTGTTCTCACCACCCCGCAGCAGTTCCAGGCACTTCAGTAATTTCGCTGCTGGTGAACACTGTAAGAAGGATCAGAGTAGGTCCTGGTGTCTTTGAAGAGCTGGGCTTCAAAATGCTCTGTGCAAAGTGAGACCTGTCTGGAGTGTAGCTGCATTATCACATCCCTGCAAATGTCTGTGTTTCTCCAATAAAGCCACTGAGGAAGGTTTGTCCTGAGA
Organism: Buphagus erythrorhynchus; assembly: GCA_013400855.1. Classification (NCBI taxonomy): domain Eukaryota; kingdom Metazoa; phylum Chordata; class Aves; order Passeriformes; family Sturnidae; genus Buphagus; species Buphagus erythrorhynchus. The sequence continues at coordinate 10,627 of VZTT01008720.1, forward strand.
TTCACTGTGGATGTTGCAGAGCTGCAGTGATCTGGGGTCACAGGACCTGTGCCTTGGCTGGAGTGGCACAGGACCAGGCTGGAGGGCCACTACTGGTGGGGGCTGGGGTCTGCTGGCTGCTTTTCATCCCTTAGGGTACAGGAGTTGCCACACTGACAATCCTAATCCTGGATGGGGAAGATGCCTTCTTCCTTGATACTCGGTTTGAATGAGATCCAAAGTAATCACAGCAACAAATCTACTTGACACCAGTTTAGGTGGAGAATGGAAATTTTTGCATCACTCCAGGTTATAGACAGTTAATCAGATTACAGTGAATTTATCCCTGGGAAAGTAGGAAAGATTGTCTCAGGAATCTGATGGGTTTTTAAAAATAATGACTATTAGCATGGCCTGGAAATGGCCGGGCTGAAAGTGCTGAGATATCCACTGCTCTGGAGACAGTTTAGAGAGAGTGTAAAAGAAAGTGCTCCAATTTCAAAGAATGCAGCTCTGTAAAGTTATTTGTAGGCCTTTAGACTGCTTTGAGCAGGGAAATAGGACTTTGTTTCTGAGTGGAAACCATAGAGACATTTAATTACACTACAAAAAATATACACAATAAACAAGTCTATTTTATTTTATTTTATTTTTTTCAGCCAAATATACTAGAGAGCCCTGGAGTGAAAATATATTTTAGTACTTTACAGTTACAATTGCAATTTATGTTAGTCTAGTGTCTTTCATACGAGAAGTACCATATCATAAAACACTTTACAGTCTGTTTATCAATACAATAAACTGAGAATATTGCTCAATTTACTTTATTAGAACTTGCTGAGAGATACAAAAATAAAACCAGCTTGGATTGCTAGTACTTTTTTTTTTTTTTTTTAAGCAAGTGAAACATTAGGAATGGTAAACATAGCTAGATACAGTCTTAGTTATGAAAGAGCCTAAAAAAAGCTTCAGGTAATAAGAAAGGGTTGATGCAAGGACAGATTTCTCATCAAAGTCATCCAAGAAATGGCTGGACAGCAAAGCACATAAAGAAATTTTAGTGAAGCTTCGACTGAAATTAAACCATTATGATACCACTATTTTTGCTTGCTTGAATTGTGGGTTATTGTGCAAGTAGTTTTTATGGCCAGCATTTGCTGGAATTTGTTTCATTAAATATTCTTGTGGTACTGCAGGATCTTGCGGTAATGCTTTGACAGGGGTATTCATATGTAAATTTATGACACCAGCAGAAAACAACAAAACGGTTTTGATAGGAAAAAGTCTCTTTATTTCTATACATTTGGAATCAGTCACAAATAGACCGTGGGCAGTAACCAGTTGGGCACCAGAACTTAATAAGATATAGACATGGATTTCTTGTGTTTTAAAACATTTTAAGTACTGTGAGTACAAGTGCTTAACCGGCCTCAGAGGCAGCTGCCAGTTGTTTTACACGGCACTCACCCAGTGCAAAACGGGGCCATGAGCATCCCCCGTGCCCACACACAGGTTGTGCTGAGTGGGGCTGCTGTGCACCTGGCAATGCTTTTAATGAGCATCACATTTTCCTAGTCTGAGATTATAAACACAAACGTGCATTAATTGCATCATCAGGTTATTGAATACTGTTCTGCAACAATATCGCTGACAGCCAGAGTTAAAGCTGTTCAAGAGGCTTAAGTGGGCACCTCCATATGGTAACAGCTTTTGAATTTTTTTGAGCTTAACCTCATTTTATAAGGCTCTGTTTTGAGATGACTGAAGTTTTTCTTTGAGTTGCTTGCTATTAATATTTGTAGAAATATTTTCAAGTTTTCCCCTACCCTAGTGCAGTTTATAAGTTTTCAGTCTGTCTTCTTATAAAAAGAATTATAGGTATTGTTCCTTTGGATTTTTTTACCACAAACTTCAAACCAGCTAAAATTTCATGCTGTGTCAGTTTATTATAAATTATAATACTTAATCTTTTTACTTGATTTTTGTGTGTCTCTACAATGTTGTTTTGTCTTGCTTCACAAACAATTGTTACCATCAAAAACACTGACATCTCAAAAGTGTGCTTGATATTTTTTACATGTATATATGTAACACTATATCCTATCATTAAGTCAGGAAAGACAAGTGGTAACTGAATTATATTCGTTGACAGGATTAGATTCAGAAAGGCAAATATCTGTGCAATAACAGGAGATTAGAACAAATAAACTAATTATGCACTGAAAAAATTACATTCAGGTGATTCATTGCTGCTAATTTCAGCACAACAAGAAGTGTATTCTATTTCAGTTGCCATCAGAAACTCTTCAGGAACGCCAGCATAAACCCAAAAGGGAGAAATGCAAAACCCATCAAATGTTTGGAATGCAAAGATATATTTTATCCAGTATGAGATTGCCAGGTACAACAAGGTCACTTCTGGAGACTGGGAAACTCAAGTTTTGAAACACAGGGTCATTATACTTCTAATTGCTTTGGACACCCCTATGTTATTTAGTAGTTATGTGTTCAGTAAGAACACCCTTTCACAATAACCTCCAGACAAGATGACATCAGTGCAACGCTGCAAGAACTAGAAGACTGTGTGAGCTCTATTTGTGTTTCTGTCAGCATTTAATTGAATTGTCTGTGAGGAATTGCTAGGCCTGGAGCAATTACTATCAAGAGCAGAACTATTACTTTAAATCTTCCATACCTTCTTCCTTCTTTAGAAACCGGTTTTTGTATATCTTGTAACTTCATTTGCTTCCTAGATGTAATCATATACTTCAGGACATGCAAAATCAGGTCACAGGCTGTGGTCAAATAAGCAAATCTATATTTTTACCAGTCTTAATATTTATCAGGTGATATTTTAATTCCAGAGCTTCTGGTGTCCAATTTCCAGAGTTAAGTTGATAAAACATCCGTGTTTGACAATACTTCATGGAAAAAGGAGTTTGGTGGCTGTTCATGCCAGAATGAAAGGTCACAAACATAATTTTTCAATGAATTGACTACAGACCTATAGACTCCATTAGACAGAAGACCTGTAATGTTCTACTGAATTTCAATTATGGCCTGGCTAAAGGAAAAGGAAAGTAGGGTTCTGCCTTCATACTGCTAAGTGGCCCTAAATTGCAGTCTTTATCACCTTCTCTTTGTTTACATATTCAAAGTTCAAATTAGTGGCATCCCAGACCCTAATTTTAATGTTTAGCAAATATGAAGGACATAATTGTGTTTGGCCCTCTAAGAAAAAGTTGCTTCCTTTAGCATTATCTTTGAGGCTTATTCCTAAAAATGGTGTTGGAATAAAACAGCAGACTGAGAATGGAAAGGAATAAATAAGGTACTCAAAGAAAATAGTGACAAAAGAAGTCAAAAATCAATCAAGCTTTAAATGCTGATAAAGTTTAATGTACCATCAAAGGAAAACAGTTGTGCTGTTAAAGAAAAGAGCATCAAAGAAATAAATGAGAGATTAATCCACAGGAAGAAAGAAATCATCATAGCAAGGTGGGAAAACCTGGAACAAAAGGTAAGGGATGAGAAGTGGTTTTGTCTTGTTCAAATGTAAGTGTGCATGTAGCATTTGGGAATAACAATATTTTGCTATGAAATTTGCATTAAAATGAAATCTTAATCACAATAGAAGGAAAATTAAAACACTTGTGAAGAGTGAAAGAAAAAAGGACCCTAAATCACACAAGCAGAAATGAAAACATCAATGACAAATGAAGAGGAAAAACAGGGAGACAGGATAGGATACTAATGAAGACAGAGTACAGTTGTGTGAGTGGACAGAGAAACTAGAGAAACTGTAGAAATGTGTCATGTGCTATAAACATCTATCCCATGGAAAATCAGAAGGCACAGATCAGGGATTGGAGAGTAGTGGATGAGCTGGCAAAGGGGGCAGAGGAAAATGTATGTCACTAGGAACTTAGCAGGGTAGGAAACTAAATGCTTCATGACCATGGGAGGTGGTTTGGCTGTGGAGAATATAAAATTACTTGTACTTCATGTCTGACCAAGATAACATTTGAATGTCTATTTTAATATGAAGCTGAATGAACTAGTATCTGTAAAGAAATAGATTTACTTATATTGATAAAAATACTTCTCTGGTGCTTTCAAACTTGCCTATATTTAAACCTTTTTGACCTTCAACCATTTACTGCCTCCTAAAACACAGTTTGAAAGCCCTCCTATGCACCAAACATTCTCACCAATCTGACACTAAGCACTTCTTCTGCACTTCCCTACTGCAGCCAAGGCTTTGGATTTGTGTATAACCTTGGAAGTTGTGCTTTGAAGATTGGAGGAATTGGGTTTCCCAGAAATATCCTTCTGAATATGACACCTAGAGTGATTTTTTTTGTTTGTTTTGTTGGTTGGTCGGGAGATTTTGGTCACAGAAACTTAATATGTATACTTTTGAATGAACTTGCAACTCTTTGAGGTGCATGTCATGGAGTAAACTCTATGAGAATGCTAGTGCAGCTGGTGTTTATTCCATACACAGTTTCTGTTCTGTTGAGAGATTTAATAATGATTGAAGTCCACTACAAGAATCCACATAAGAATCTACTCTAATGTGAAGTAAAGTAAGGCAGGGCAGCAGGGTTACAGGATAATTTGGGAGGGAAGGGACTGCTGGAGGCCATCCTGCCCAAAGAAGGGGCAAATTTCCTCCAGCTGGGGTGAAATGTCTCTGAGACTACAATTTCCACAAGCTCACAGGTACCTCCTCCAGTCTTAAAACACCCTCAGTGTGACTGCCCCCCAACTAATTGAAATTGCCTTCTTTGCAACTTGGAACTGTTACTTCCCAGCCTGGAAATGTTTTGAGAAGAATCTGGCCCTGCCTTCTCCATATGCATCTGTTAAGGAGTTGAAATAAATAGTATATTATTTTTCCATTTCTTCTTAGAACTAAAGAAACCTACTTTTCTCTGCCTTTGTGCATCATTTACTCCTCACTTCTCCTAAAGGATGCTAGTAATAATAAAATGTATTAATGCTAAAATGCAAATAATTATTTAAAAATTAAGTGATTAGAAAAGTTTGGTTTGCAATGTTTCTTGTTTTGTTTTGTTTTGTTTTTTTAATATGAGTGCTTACAATGTGTAGTCTATGCTGCCAGATAGTATCAAGAAGAGTGAAAAGATAGGATCCCACAAGCAAGTTATGTTTAGATAAAAAATAGTCTATTGCTTTAGGTAGGATAAAAATGTACAAATGTACCTTCATTCTCATCGACCTTTAATTCAATTGGTTAAGGAATAAACCCTTGCTAAATCCATATTTTGTCAGTATATCATTTACTCATACACTGTGCTGAAATGTCAGACACCAGATAATGGATTAAATAGTTTGAATGCCTGAGTTTACCATGCCCTTGTAAAAAGAGAACAAGAAAGCAGCAAGAGGCACCCATTTGCCTCTGCTTTCAATACCTGCAGTGAGTTATAAGCCTCTGTAATAAAGAACCTAACTTCTTGTCTGCTCCTGAATGTACCTCTAAAAAAAAAGGAAGGAAGGAAGGAAGGCAGGAAGGAAGGAAGGAAGGCAGGAAGGAAGGAAGGAAGGCAGGAAGGAAGGAAGGAAGGCAGGAAGGAAGGAAGGAAGGCAGGAAGGAAGGAAGGAAGGCAGGAAGGAAGGAAGGAAGGCAGGAAGGAAGGAAGGAAGGCAGGAAGGAAGGAAGGAAGGCAGGAAGGAAGGAAGGAAGGCAGGAAGGAAGGAAGGAAGGCAGGAAGGAAGGAAGGAAGGCAGGAAGGAAGGAAGGAAGGCAGGAAGGAAGGAAGGAAGGCAGGAAGGAAGGAAGGAAGGCAGGAAGGAAGGAAGGAAGGCAGGAAGGAAGGAAGGAAGGCAGGAAGGAAGGAAGGAAGGCAGGAAGGAAGGAAGGAAGGCAGGAAGGAAGGAAGGAAAGAAAGAAAAAGAAAAAAGAAAAGAAAAGAAAAGGACTCCATCTAAAGTATTTGCATCTAAACCCCTCAGAGGCAAAACAGATTTTATGGGGGGCACTAAGAAAGCATTCACCTACATTACAGCTGTAAGGGATTTTGTTGACTTGGCCTCATGTTACCATGACTTTCAACAGAGAAGGGCTGACCCACCTTTTTCTCTGTGAAATATGAGCAGTAGTACAGGGAAGCTGTATTTGTACAACACCCACAACTTGGTATGTAAAACTTAGTTTCCTAGATTCATGGAATAGTTTGGGTTGGAAGGGACCTTAAAATTCTAGCATCTAGTTTCAACTCCCTGCCATGGGCAAGGCCACCTTCCCCTAGACCAGGTGGTCATAGCCCCATCTAACCTTGCCTTGAACAATTCCAGGGATGGGGCATCCAC
>VZTT01008720.1:17083-67492 GCA_013400855.1 Buphagus erythrorhynchus
CCCTGACATTATCACTATGTAGCCTTGCAGTGCTTTCTTTTTCCTCTTGTTGATTTACATATTTGGATGTTTCTAGAATATCCTTTAACTGCTCAGCCAAAAGGAGCCTAATAAAGCTCTGAAAGTAAATATTACCAAGTTTTGTAAAAGGCTAGAGTTTTGTAAGCTTGGGTAGAAAATTTTAGGTTAAGAAAATGCATTTATCATGTTTGCTGTGTGGGTCACTGACTGAAGTAAGGGGCCTAGGCTCTCCAGAACTTCACTATTTACTCTGGCTCTGACTCTCTCCAGTTCATCAGAGTACCTCCAGTGAGGTGGTTTCAATAACCTCACAGACTTATGTGTCACTGTTGGCTTCCCTTCCACGTGTTCATCTCCTACTGAAACGTAGTGCTGTTGGGACATGCTGTAAATTGCACTTACTGGAAAGCAGAGCAAAGGTCTGGGCAAACCTGGAAGCTCATGGAGGTGATGATCACTTGGGGAGTTTGCTGCATCCCTCAGAATACAGGGAGAGTGATAGTGGAAGGAGTAAGCTAGGAGGCCAAGTAAAGTAAAATGAGTCCAAGAGTCACAAATTGAACTTCAGGTGAAATACAAAGGCTGGTTCATTCTTGCCTGCTTCCAGTCTAGTTTGGCTTCTGGCCATGGATGACAGTGGGTTTCAGTCAATAACTGAGGTTCTTCCATTGCCTTCTCACCACTAGCACTACTATGGCTCCCTGATGAATTACAGAGGCAATCTTTTCCTTCAGTCTTGGCTTCAGCAGAGCATATTAATTTACACTCCTGTTTTGTCTGCATAAGAGAAAAAGAGAGACATTTCATATCTGACTTTCTTCAAATTGTTGTTTGGCCTTAGTCAGTTTTCCCCAATTTTTTTTTCTTTCTTCTTTCAGTGCTAGGTAGTAAGAAGACAAGCTTGCCTTGCAAGCTTAAGAATGAGTGTGATTATAAAGTAAAATAGATTATAAATGTCGGAGCTTGCCTTCTTTACAGCTGTACTAGAAGAAGGCTACTTTGCTAGGAGGAGAATATGTGGAGCAGAAGGACTGTGGCCTAGGTCAGCCTTTGATTTTTCTGATTTTAAAGAGGTGATACAATTCAGGTCTGACTCCATCATTATCTTCTTTTCACCTCCATCTCTAAGCCAAAGAGACCCTAGGTAGAGGAAAGGTAAGTTCAGCCTTCCTGCCTTGCAAGCATTGAGACCCTCTTAGCAGGCTGAGGGCAACCATATGAATGGATTTTTTCCCTTGTTACTGGGCTGAGACCACCAGCTCTCATAAATAAAGGAACACCAGTGATTTTTTCCCTTTTTGTTTTTTTTTCTTTCTTTAATCATCATTGATGTGGCTCACAGTTTGAACTAGCAGGAGTCCCTCCTACTCTTCTCCTGGATTGTGCAAAACCTTTATTTGTTTTTAAACCTGTGTGACTGCTTCTAAGGGAAGGAGGGTGTTAGGTGAGCAGCAGGTGAGGTGGTGCTACATGAGGAGTAAAGCTGACTGGGGGAGCATGAAGAGACTGGTGCCAGACTGATAAAAGGCCACTGAAGAATATCTGTGTTTGCCATGGATATGCAGACACACTCCTTTGTCCCCCTGACTCGGGAAGAAAACAGCCTGGCACTGCACTGCAAGGAAATGGATATTCCACTTCAGAAACCAAAACCCAACATTTTGTATTTTTATGTGGTGCAGCTATTAGAACTAGGATAGGAATATCTGCCCACTCTGGCAAGGAAGTGATATTTATGTGTTGGCATCTCAAATGTATGACAGCTCACTGGCAAAAGGTGTGAAGGAAGCAGAAGCTGATCAAAGACCAGACTGTTCCCAGATATGTTTTAGATCGATGTTACAGCTCTCCACTCACACAGAGAAAAGGCAGGATAGAAACTACTGAATTATTAAATCCCTGTAGGTTGAGGGCATTCCAGTCAGTGTCTACCTCTTCAGGCTAGTTTCAAGGATGATGCTTGAATTGTGCTCATGTGACCTTAGGAGTCATCTGGTATAAAGTAGGGAAAAGGATTTAATTACAGAGAACAGATAATCTTTGTTCTAATGCCTTCAATGCTATCACTTTCTCTGCAGCTGCTTTATACATAATAACAGCTTAGCTTTCATTACAGATATATATTTTTTTAAAAGGCAGTATCCTCCTGTCACCACATAAGCAGCACTGCTTTCATTCATTTAAAGTCATCATTTCTCTTTGGCTATAGGGTATTGCATTCTATGTCATTCCATATAATAGTCTTATAGGAATATATGTTTTCGCCTTTATTATTGAGATTGCTCCAGTCAGCAAGCGCCCATGGAACAAAAGCACAAATGATGCATGCAGAAAGTTGGCAATAAGCTGTGTTTTTTCTGTTGATGTGCTGTACTGACCCTTAGAAGTGAGAGTTAATACACAGTATAATCTGAGGTGTCTTTAGGGAAGGCGGAACATCTGAAGAAAAAAGTCGGCAACAGTGTTTCCTCCAGAGAGCTGAAATCATTCAATGACTCACTCTCACATTGTATTAATTGTATTTGACAGGAAGGACTGGTGCTTCAGTGCACTTGTGATGGACAACAGAACATTTTTCCATCTTGGATACTGGGCTAGTTTAGTTTCCACTGATACCAGACAGTGATTGCATCAGAGTGACAGCTTTGCTTAATGAGGTTTTGTGACTGAGGGCCAAATCTCTTCTTGAAAATGAAAAAAAAATTTAATAACATTTCTATACCTGAAAAAGTCCAAGGATAGAAATTGTGAAAATATGATTTTGGTGGTAAATGCTATTTTGGTTGAAACAGTTAGGAGTTAAGCTGTATCAACACTAATGGTGTTACCAGGCTCTCCCTTTCACAGTACAGGACTGGCTTCAGTGAAGTGTTACCCAGCACTTAGAGGTGGGTGAAGGGCTGAGTGCTGAAAGCAGAGTTATCTTTCCTGCCCAGTGGGCACATCCTTCAGTCAGGGATGATGTACATAACTGTGTGTGGAGTTGTCTGTGGTACACCTCTGTGTGGATAAACAGAGGAATTTTTACTTCCCACCTGTCACTAGTCCTGTCATGAAAGCTGAATCTGCTTTGAGAAAAGTCAGATGCAACCTCTGCATACCAGAAATAGGGACTCAAAAGTTTGTGTTAGGATATCTGCCTGTGGAGGAGTGAAGTGCAGAGTGTCTCATTTTGGGCCTGGCTGTCTTGGTATGCTCCCTTTTGGCATGAATTCTTCAGGATTTCTGGTAAATAGTACCTGCTGCTACCAGGCTCGGAGATAATCAACAGCTAGAGTATAAATAGGGAATTTTTTTTTATTAAAGAGTTTACTTTGAATTCTTAATATAATGGCATAAACTGCTACTCCATTGTAATTCAGAAAGCCTCCTGCTTGCAGCAAATCTGCTCCTGGGACAGCACCACTGAAGGGTTTGTGCAAATGTCTCCCTGTCACTCCAGTGCTGCTTCATAGACAGCACAGAGCAAGCCCTGAAGGATAACTTGCATAATGAGTTCTCCCCCACTGCAGAGGAGAAAAGTGATCCCCAGATGGTATACCAGAGAAGCAGGAGGTTAATTTTATTTGAAATTCCCTTAACTAAGAATTTGGTCTCAATAGGTGAGTGAATTGAACCACCAGAGCAGATGGGTTGATGCTCTAAATCCCATGCCACAAGGCTTGTACTATCTTTCAAGAAACAAAGATGAAACAACAGCTCTTTCCTAGTTTTGAGCAACTTTTTCCTTATTAGGATGTAATGTAATGCTTTGGAAGATGCTTACAGAGCTTTGGCACCTTGGGTATTATAACTCATGGGCATATGCAATATTAAAACTAAAAGATTAATTAAGGACAGACCTTTGAATATAGCTTTTCATCTGTGTCCCAGAAGAAACACAGTACAGATCAGCAAAGCACAGACATGTAAAGGCTTATATGTATCTCCTTATTTCCTAACCCATGTAGATCAATAACAAAAGCATTTAGCCTCTTAGACCCTGCATATAGATGATCAATGTATTTTCCTTCTCTTTTCCCCCCAATGAGATTATATCTCTTTTTTAAAAAAAAATTATTCTGCCTTTTGACAAGGTGTTGTGCATTCTTCCTGATAATAGCTCCAGGCAAATGTATCAGTCACGCAGAATGAAAGGCATTTTGGGAGAGGGTTGTCTCATATCTTGGCAATATAATGCCAAAATGGTGGCAAAGTGTCAATTTCTCTGATAATCACTCTTTAAAAATAGGTTAGTTTGAAACAGGTGTCTTGAGTTTCATCAGGTTAATCAAGTGAGAAATGGGTAAGTTGGACAGGTTTTACTGTTGTGGGAATTTTATTGCTCAAACAAGTAATTAAATTGTTCACACAGAAATCACCTCACAATGAAAATACATTCATGACAGGATGATCTTGTTCATCTTGATGAACCAGGCCCCTAGCTCTTCTTCAGACTGTGTGTACACATAGGTTCAGTGTGAATAATCATATTGTTTGGAAATTATACTATCACAGCTTTTGTGTGCAAAAATTTAAAATAACACCGAAATATACTTGATGCCCAATATTTATATTACAGAATGGTAATGAAAATGGGTTTAGAGCTGCTTCTAGAAGGAATCAACACACTTTGAAAAAGGTTGCATGCTCCTTAGGGATTCAAAAGTTCAGAAAAGTGGCAATCCACATAACAGTGGTTACAGCTAAATAGTATATTTAAACATTAACAGTGGGATTCAAATTTTTTAAACTAATAATATTTGTGCACTTTTCTAAATGTTGACAAAAAACATCCTCAAATGGTGACTTGAACATTTAGCTCTTTATGAAAGCACAGTTTAACAGGATCTCAAAATTAAACATGACATTCCTTTAGGTATTTCCAGTCACACCCTTCTCTTAAATTACATTTTTGTCTGTGAGAAAGATTGAAAGATGACCTCCTGGTTATTCTGGAATTTCAGCAATCTTCAATTAACAAAAGTCTAAAACTTTCCAGAGCACTTGTCCTGATCATTGAGTCATCCTTGCGCTGATAAAAATCTCAGGCTATTCTTTCATTTATTTGTCTCTTCATTTATCTGCCTGCCTCTGTAGATAAAAACAATAGAATAATAATAATAAAAAAAAAATTACACAATGCTGAAAGTTTCCTTGGAGGGACAAGTCACCTCTGGGCAAAGTGTAACCATGGAAAATTCCAGATAGCGCAGGATGTTTTCTTTTCCTTTGGAAAATACCAGCGTTTCAAAAGGACCATGATAAAGGACAAGCAGACTCGAGGCACAGCAAGCACTTTGGGACAGCCTTGTTTTGGACACTGCTGAAATGCAGCTGCTGCAGCAGCAGGCACCCAGCCCAGGCAGACTTGTCCTGAAGGTGCTCAAGAGAGTCAAACCTGTGCCCTTTGTGTGGTGACACTCTGGAGGGTCCCATGGGACTGCTGTCCTGTCTCAGGGCAGGGCTCAGGAAGGATCTCTCTCAGGCTGTGCCTGGGGCCCGAGGCTGGTGGCAATGTGTGGGTCCCCATCACTTGTCCCCATCTCCAGACAGTGATCCTGTGACTTCTGGTGCTTGCTGCCATGGTCAAGGACTTGCTTGGGACATTTGGTCTGTCCCTACAAGCAAGGCATACGTAGGGAGCATGCCATGAAAGTGATTTTCTCCTTATTTAGTCTTTTCCAAGTGTCACTCATCTAGCAGAACTTAGATGGTGAAGTAGGGACCCCCTACCTTATGTTAAACAGCTTGCTTATAAAGTTTGGCTGAACACTTTTCCTGAAATACACATTTTCTCTCTGCAGAAACACAGCACATTTTTTTTTCCAGTGGATTTAGCCTCTGTGGCATCAAAGTTTTACTTTGTGACGGGAGGTAATGATGTGCCCAGTTGAAATCCCCTCGTTTCCCTCTTGGGGCAGAGAGTACTCCAGCCCTGCACCCCAGGGCAGCAGGCAGGGGGAGGCCCAGGTGGGGGAGCTCTCACTGCGTGGGAAGGGAGAAGGGGATGCTCCCAAAGCTCCTGGCCCATCCTGGCCATCACGTTCAGTTTTATTCTCACCCAGCTTTGAAAGGGTGGTATAGCCAAGTTTTCTTTGTGCTCCAGGCTTTATTAATGTGTTACTCATGGTACTTAAAAATCATCTCCCACCTTTGCTCTCAAAGTGAAGGTGACAGGTCTCAGTTTGTTTCATACACTGCTGCAGTGACACTGATTTTTCAAACGAGCTCAGTTTTATCACTGGGCATGTAAATGCAGGGGCACTTTCCTTTATGTCTCTTTGGAGCTCAACAATGTGTTATGTGAAAAGGATTGGACTGGATGCTAAACAAAACCAGTTATTTTACTGTGAAATGCCAAAAAAGGATCTTATTTTCAGAAGCATGTAAAAATAGGAGGGGTACAGAAAGGAAAATATGATAAATTAGTAGCATATTGTACATTGAGTGTGTTTGCCTGATGAATCCATTTGGGTCCTTTGAGGGGAACAAATTGGAGGGAGTTCAGTAGGAAGCAGCAAATCTTGAGAGTGGAATGAAAGAACTCAGAGAAAACATTGTCATGATTTAATTATCCAATGTATTGCTAGGTAATAACTAAGTAGAAAGGATGTTATAATAGACAAAAAATATTTGAAGTGTAGAAACATCCAGAAATGAAAGAAGTGTACCCAAGCATGATTAAGGGACATGGGGACGCAAAACTCAAGTGGAGATGCATTTAAGCCAAAGGTCAGGTTAGAGTTTTTGAAAGGAAGACTGAAATATCTTGCAAAGGAACTACTAAAAACTTGTAACCTGTGAAAGTAGTTTGAGCAAAATAACTCAAGAGGCCTGTGGAAATCAATCCTGCTCCTCCAAAGACTGAATGACTTAACAAGTCTTCCTACATAGAGTGTGGTGTGTTTGACCTTAATTAGCTTTTCATATAACAGAAATTTCTACAGATAGGCACTCTAAGTGAAAGTTTGCCACACGTGTTGATTCTTTGACTTCCTGGTTTGGACTGGACTCTGAAAGAAGCACACCTTGGGTAGAAAATTACTCTTCTCTTGTGTTAGCCACTCCCGTGCTGTGTGACTGCAGGCACATCATAGCCTTGCCCTTTGTGCCATGCCTCTGCCCAAGGACACGGATGGAGCTGGGGAAGGAGCCCTGGTGAACTCAGGTTTTGCTGGTGAGGGAAACAGAACATTGTGGCACCTGAGATGTTGGGCAATCAAGCACTGAGGTAGAGGGTTTATTTTGCAGGCTACACATAGCAAATGTAGCGTCTCCTCCATGGCTAAAACAGCCAGTGTTAAGAGTTATGACAACTGGGAGATGGCCCATGCTGCCAGGAAGTGAAGAGGTCCCCAGGCTCCCCTATAGCCTAGAGAGATGTGAGTCATCTCAGGAGATTTCTGGGGCATGTGAGGATACTGAGATTTGCTGCTCACTGCAAAAGACAGGCTGAGGACTGGTTTTGTTTGTATAATTTCTTTTATTTTCTTTGTTAACCTTAAATCGAGAGCTGTGGAAAACAAACAGTGAAGAGAAAGTTATGGGCAGGAGGGATTGCAACTCTTATTCTGACAGTGGAGCTGGTGCATTAGCTCTTAATATTTTCATGATTTGAAGAACCTAGTTGTAATGCTGAGTCGTCTTATCAGTAAGCCAGGGTTTCTACATTCTTATTTTCAGGAGCATGAGTGCTCAAGAGGGGCTTGAAATCTAACAGACTATTATTAAATTCCACACTTGGTCTAACTTCTTAAATTATTGTCTAGTCTCAAATTTCCAATACTTTGAAAATCAATGAAGGCAGAATACACCAAAGATTAGGAAATCTCTCCTGCTGCTTCTGTTTCCCAAGTTCTGCAAGAGTTTATTCTGCAAGGTTCAGGCTTTGGAGCAGCAGAAATAAAAAATTTTCAGCCCATCTTCCTAGGATTTAGTGTTGGTAGATGGAATTTTGCCTCATCCTGATGTGTATGATCTGTTCTACGGTGTGCAAGTGTCTTGACTAATTTGTCAAGCATCTATGCATCCTCTAGATTATGGCAGTGATTTAAGAACCTACCACAAAATTTCAGGAAGAAAAGATCAACATGGCTTCAATGTCCTTATTGATTTTCTCTTTCCTCTTTCTCTCCTCATAAACTTTTAGTGTATATTTGGTGTTAGGATATAAAGTATTTGTATTTTTCATCACCCAGTCATGGGGGAAATGATCTTTGTCCTTTGTCTATAGGTCTTGTTAAGGATTAACAACTCCTTTGATTCAATTAAACAGCAGGGTACCTTGAGTCACTCAGCTGTTACTTCACCTGTAGGCATAATTACCAATAGTAATAAAAAAAAAAAAGTACTCTAGGAAGTTCTTAGTGCCTGAATTTGTTCTGCAAACCATATGTGTTTATTAATTTCTTAATAACAATTTAAGGAAGCAGGAAATAATGAAAGAAAATAATCATTATGCCCTCTGTCCCTGCTATGTTTCACTTTCTATTACAGCTCTGTTGAGAACTCAGCAGCAGTCGTGTTACTTATGGCTGTGTAACACATGCTTCTTAGGTTTGAAGATGGCTCACAAAATTTAGATTCTCACTGAAAAGTCCAAGGCTCTTTTGTCAGCCACTTTTTAGTCTTGCCTCTCTTTTGCTCTCCATTCTGCAGACAGCCAGATTTCCCGTTCCTCAATATACTCTGAATAGTTTATCAGCTAATTTACACTTTCCTGGGTCAGGCTATTGGCCAAATGTGAATTTGCAAAGCTTATCTCAATTTGAAGCAAGTTCTACACTGATTCTCTATGCAAGGGTACAAGGCAGGAGTGTAGGGGGAAGAAATTTCCCCACTTCTCTCTTCTTTACCTTTGGAGAACTTGCTTAGTTCTTTTTTTCCCTAGTGTTTCCACTAAAATATTCTGATAAGGATACCTAATTCTTCTGGTTGAATTAAAATGTAAAGAAAGTACAGTTGTGCAGCATGAAAAGTTTGTATTTGATATTTTTTGAATTACAATTTCTGTTCTCAGCATAAGCACACCAGATATGTGAAGCACGTCACAGGTGATGTCATACCTTCGATATTGCAAAAAAATTTCCCAGTAGATTTTGGAGCTCTTTGGTGAATAAGCATCAAGTCACTCTTCTGTCCTGCTCTTAGCAATAAGCCCACAAGCTTTGTTTAAGGTTTAAACATTAAGCATTATAAAAAATGACTCAGTCTGCACCCAGTTTTAAAGATAATGTTTCATATTTCAGGAATATCAGTCTAAAAATTTACCTAAGTACTTAACAAACACACATATACCTAAAATCATCTATTGTTAGATGCAGAAAAAGACTGTCATTCAGCCTGTCTAGGGTCCTGGCTAATCACTATTTGGTCACAGTTTAATATTGGGTGCTAGTAAATCTGCCAAAACAGATTTATCTGGGCTTGCATTAATCAAAAGTGTTTTAAATAGTGTGGTTCTATTTATTGCCAATTAGCAACCTGACCATCTCAGATGCAGTGCTTGTCTGACATGGCTACTTGAACAAGTCAGATGGATTGCCTGAATGTGTAAGCATCAGGCTTTATTCTTGTTTGGTGCACCACCAAGAGTTATGATTTCTTGGGAACACCTGTAAACATCAGTATGCTTTCCGGTTTTTGAAAGTGAGGTAAGATTTGCAGATTTTTATTTATTTCGGTAATTTTAGTACAGTTATGGCAACGCTGTCATAGGTAACTCCATGGCAGAACCTTCTTTATTCAGCAACCCAGAAAAGAAGTCAAAATACAGACTTTCAGTAGCGTTACCAAAAATTATCTCCGAAGTTATGCAACTGCCACCTGCCAAGCTGTTCAACGCCTGTGAATGAACCGTGTGGCCAAGAACAGCACCCAGACTCCCGACAATGGCTTTTGTGCCACTGCTGGCACGCTCACAGCCTGCCTGGGAGTGTGAAGTGTGGGGGGCTGCCTCGCACAGACACTTGCAGACCACAGGGAGCCGGCCATGGATGGGGGTGGCAGGCAGGTACCCACGTCACCAGCCATCTGTCACCGTCTCGCTCCTGTTATCTGATCATGGACAGGTTTGCCTGCAATTTTGAGCAAGGAGTAAGCGTTATTAAATAGACGTCTGGCTTAAAAAGAATGCTTTGCTGTTGCGAATTCAGCAGTTGATTGACATCCCTGAGGACTGGGGTCCTCTCCCTCCCCGTGGGAGAAGGGAGCAGCAGGCAGTCACAGGCACAGCCTCACACCTCTCCTCAGGTGCCTGGGAAATGGTGATGGGAGTGAAAAATGGGTCCAGTCCTTGGGCCCACTAAAGAGCTGCAGTAACAGCTGGCAGTTAGGCACTGTAGTGTCAAATATTCCCCCGTGAAACTCTTTTTTTCTGGCAAGCAGAAAGGATAAGAATAGTCTGTAGAGGATGAAACACGTCCAACGCTCCTATCTAGCTTCGCGTTATGAAGAGAAGGGTTTCTTTTGGGAAGGAAACTCGAGAGACATGCAGAGAGGGCTAGAGCTGGAGGAAGGAAGGCACATTTCAGTAGTGCCACAGGAGGAAAGGCATTGGTGTTCAGCAGAGAGGAACTGGCCAGCAGAGGAGTGGAAGTGAGGATTGGTGAACGACTGCACAGAGAGCACAGAGAAGCGGGGGAGAATTTCTGCTTTAAGACTTTCCATTCAGTGAGAGGCCTACTCATAAATTTCCTTTCCTGGTTTGCTTATATTCCCTTAATGTCGATTACTAATTAGTTACTTAATATCTTCTGTGGAGGCATCACACACTTTGGAATCATTGCAATTTTCTCAGTGGTAAAAGGAGCATAGGAAATAACTCTGGATGCAGCTGAAAAAAAAACAGCAGTCCAGAGGCAATTGCTGAAGAGTTACGTTTTTTACTCCAGGAATAAAGAAAAAAAACATGTATTTTCCCCCATGTGTGGGGGAAAAAATTAGTGGAAAATGAAATTAATGTGTTTTTTCTGCCCAAGGAACAGCACGTATTTGCAAAGAGTCCAGGCTTGCCTAGTCAAAATGTGATGAACAGAAAGCAGTAGCTTGCATTGAAATAGTTTCACCTTTGCCTGACCTTTAATCCTGAGCTGCCATATTTTCCATTAAGCTTTATTCACTCTGCTAATGCCCTTTCTACTGTGTCACTTCCAGTTCATGAAACCTTTCTGCCCTCCTGAAAGTTCATTCTGTTACACGAAGTAGCCGTGGAGCCTAAAGATTGTGATTTGTTTGTTCCTGTAGTGGTGAATGTTGCATTGTGCTTACAAAGAAATGTCTGTCAAAAACAAGGTAAAGTGTTCACTCACATCAAAATGTTTTTGAACTAATGCTCTTGCAGTAGGTCTGCTTGAATTAAAAGTGACAGGATACTTGGTGTTACAAGAAAAAAAAAATGTATCTGAGTGTCCTGTTAATCCAGCAGCAAGGGAAAGCTTAGTGAAAATCCTCCTAAAGGCCTTCATCATTTAAGACCAAAGTCAGTTACACAGTCTGGATAAAAAGAATGGAATGAGAAGAAAAAGGCGAAAGAGACCCAGAATTGGGCTGAGATTTCACTGTGCTGTTTGTTACTGTTTCTATTAAAGTGTCATCCAGCTGACATCAGGACTTCATCATGCCAGAGGCTGCCTCATTATGTATAGTCCCTGAGCTGGAGAACTGCTTTCAAGGCTTGCAAATAAAGGCAGTTTTCTAACAGAACAGAGAATAAAGTTCAATGAAAACAGATTCTCTGTATAAAAAAATACCTTGTCCAAGTTTCTAAAAAAAAAACCCAAAACAGCAGCCCAAAGCCCTCTTGCATTTTTCTTCAACAAAAAACAAAAAACAAAAAAACCAAAACCCACAACAAAAACGAACAAAACCCAAAACAAACAAACAAACAAACAAATAAAAAACACAAAAGTCAAGTAAATGTTATTAAAATGAACAAACAAAACCTAAAAACACAAACAAGAACAAAACAACCAAAAAAGGAAAGAAAAACTGGAAGAAGTTTGGCCAACGCCCTGTGACTCCCAGTGTAACTGCGTATTAGCTGGTTAAATGCGTTTTCTAAAAAAGACTCTTAGATCAACTGCGGCAGTATAAACTGGAAAAATTTGTTTTACATGACAAATGTAAAGCAGTGGTTTAAAACTATAAAATATGTGTTAAACATTGAGTTTCTGGGGGCTCTGATATGAGCAAAGAACAAAACTTTCAAGGTTTCTTTCTCTATAGGTATTCTTTAAGCAGAAAAAATATTCAACAGGTAATTCCCCTGAAGCTGTACTGTTTAATTTTAACATAATATACAATGGTCAAAAATATGTGGGCCTTGGACAACACACCTGTAATTAAGAGACCCTTTTTGTACTGTATGTTATTTCAGAAAAGCATGGTTCACTGCTGTTTGCAAGCATTGAAGTCTAAACCTGAACTCAAAGTTCTACCTTCTGTTTTCTTTGTCTCTATTTATTTGTCTGTAAAATGGGCCAGAAGTCCTTGTTTTCATGATCATGCTATCTCAGCTCAATAAAGAAACATTTGAAACAGGTTAGTCAGGGTATTGCACACACGTCCTTCGAATCACAGGAGGCTTCTGCAGTAATGGTGAAATGAAATACTTGAAACACTCATTCCCTGAAAACCCTTTATCTTCTTGCTTTTAAATGGGAATATTGTATTCTCTCTAAAGAAATGGATGTAAATAGAGAAACACATAGAGCTGAAATTACTCTTATTCCCTGCTAATGCATTAGCTCCTGACAGTAAAAGCCTGTATTATGTGAGTACAAGGAAAGTAGGTACTGTATGAAAGCCCATAATAGATCCAGCTTTAAGAAGAAAAGGAAATACACACGGTAAGGTTTCTTCCAGGGCTACAGATGTTGCTTAAGTGGTCCCGTTCCAGGGAGACAGTCCTTGAAGGTATTTGTGCTTCAGAAAGTTGCAGGGACAAAGGGATAAATGAGCCTTTGCCACAGGCTGCGGCAGGGTAGCAGACGCATGGAGGCAGATCCCGTGGAGCTGCTGACATGCTGTGTGTGGCTTACCTGGAGTAATTTGAGTAATTTATGTCTGTGTCCTCAAGCGTGAATTGCTTTCCAATTCCCCTTTTCTCCCAGGCTGACAGTCATTAGTTGCTGACTTAATCCCTCTGCTTGTTTAGCTGTAGAGTACAGCCTACAGAGGGAAGGGGAGAATCAGAACCAAGCACATGAGCCACCTTTTCTGCTCCACACGCTGTGCACAGGGACACAAGGGTGAATACATCTGGGCAGCATAACCAGGCATGCCAGAGGTGTGCAGTTATTACCATCCCTCCATGGGAGTGTGCTTAGTGGTGTTCCAGTAGAGTGGTGGGGCAGGTACATTAGTTCTGTATCCAAATAAAACCTGGGCTCCTGCTTCAAAAACACTTCAAAAAAGTCAATCTGTGTTCTGCTGCCATTTGTGGCTCATGACAAAACTGTTGTTTCAAAATCCACTGCTGCAGTGGACCAAGCCATTCCTGCATCAGTAACACATAAGTTTTAGCCAGCTGTTGAACAGGTAACATGTTCATGGGAACTGCTGAGCCTACTCACCTGCATCCTAGGTTGTGCTATTCACACTGTTCAAGTACTTAGTGCTCCTGAGAACAATTTTATACATCAGTGGGTGCACGCTCATCAAAATTAAATAGAGGCCATTCATCTAACAAGCAGTTAGAAGATAAAAAAAAAAAGGCAGCGGCAAGAACAGTGAGGGTTTGTTTTTCTTCAAATGTTTGCACCAAGAAGGATATCCTGTGTAGATTGGGTAGAGAAACTGGCTGCTCATGGCTTGGACAGGTGCAATCTTTGCTGGGTGCATAAGTGGCTGAGTGGCTGGGCCTCTGGTGCTGAACAGAACTAAATCCAATTAGCAACTGGACACTAGTGGTATTCCCCAGGGATAGTACTGTAACATCTTTACTGAGATTTGGATGACGGGAGCGTGCATCCTCACTAAGTTCACAGATGACACCTGGTTAGATGAGGCATTGATCTGCTTGAGGATAGGAAGGCATCACAGAGCTATCTTGATGCACTGGATCAGCAGGGCTGTGGGCATCTGCATGAGGTTCAAGGTGGTGAGGTACCAGGTCCTGCACTGGGCTGCAGCAACCCCATGAGCACTACAGGCTGGGAGAAAAGTGGCTTGGGGGCTGCTCAGCAGAAAGGGCCTTGGGAGTGCTGGTTGATGGCCAGCTGGATACGTGCCAGCATGTGCCCAGGTGGCCAATGGCATCTCAGCCTGTGTCAAGGATAGTGTGGCCAGCAGGACCACAGAGGTGACTATCCTGCTGTACTCAGCACTGCTGAGGCTGTACCTCAAACACTGTACTCAATTTTGGGCCACTCCAAAAAGGGCATTGAGATTCTGAAGCATGTCCAGAGATGAGAAAGAGCTGGTGAAGGGTCTGGAGCACAAGTCCTGTGAGGAGCAGCTGAGGGAGCTGGGGCTGTTTAGCCTGAGAAGAGGAGGATCAGAGGGGACCTTATCACTCTCCACAACTGCCTGAAAGGAGAGTGTAACAGGATGGGGATCGGATTCTTCTGCCATGTATTAAGCAAAAGGACAAGGGGAAATGGCCTTAAATTGCACTAGGAGAGGTTTAGGTTAGATATTAGAAAATATTTTTTTCACTGGAATTGTGGTTAGGCATTGAAATAAGTTTCCTAGGGAGGTGATGGAGTCACTGTCTCTGGAAGTGTTCAGGAGGTGTCTGGATGTGGCATTTGGGGATATGTTTTAGGGGTGGTAATGGCTGGGTNCCCTGGAATTGTGATTAGGCATTGAAATAAGTTTCCTAGGGAGGTGATGGAGTCACTGTCTCTGGAAGTGTTCAGGAGGTGTCTGGATGTGGCATTTGGGGATATGTTTTAGGGGTGGTAATGGCTGGGTTGACAATTGGACTAGATGGTCTGGAAGGTCTCTTCAAATCTTGATGATTCTGTGGTTTTGTACTTAATATTCACTGACATCACACTACCACCTTTCCCTCAGTAGAGGTTCTATCAGATCTTTTTTCATTACCCAAACCCTTTCTTCACTTCATTTTAGGGGATCAGTATCTCTAAGATTTTCAGGATCGGTATCTCCGTGAGCTTCATTCCTCTGAAAAACATGTTAGAAATTAAATCTCAAAGATTACAGGGAGGATAAAAAGGAAAGGAAAAAAGGAAATAGATGCACATAGTTTTGTGAGTCCACAGGTTTGCATATATACACATATACATCTCATATCATTTGGGTCTTTCTTTCTTGGGATACCTGGCTAAAATAATGAGATCCAGCTGCAAAATTCTTTTGTCTTTGTTGTCCTATAGTTTATTCCTGGAAAGGTCCTTTGCAGGACTGTGTACCAAGTCATATTTTAATTTTCCAAATCGGAAATAAAGCACATCAACAAATCATCAGAAGGTTTCTGGATATGTGTTGTCTTGGAGGTGAAGTTTTCCAAGGCTTTGGTCTGTATTGTGTAAGTAACGGGTGTCAGGAAATGCCTTTAATTGCTTACAATATAACTTACTGTGAGTGAAGAACTGGTGGGCAGTGTCTGTGCCAGATGCCACTCTAAAGATGCCTTGGGTCCCTGACCTCAGCTGCTCCCATGAGCACCATTCAACGTCAATCCTTTTTAACCAAAAGATTAAAGAAAAATTTCTTTTCCTTGATGATGCACCAGAGCTTCCTATGTCAAACAGAGGAAGTAACTAAATGATTTCAGGATCGGGTACAATAATGGAAAGAACTGTTGCTGTTGATATTTTTGCATTCAACTTCAATCACATTAAAATGTTCACTACAAAACAAAACAAAACAAAAACCAAAACAAAAAAAACCTCTGCAAATTAATTGCATAGGATTTTGTCAAAAGTAAACATAAGGGGAAGCACATATCAGCCTCCTCCCTTTCTCACCAAATATGATTTTTCAGGTCTCCCAATTATTATTTTTGCAGTCAGAGCTCAGTACAAGAAAGACCAGTTGGGGCAGGTCCAGAGGAGGTACACAAAAATGATGAGAGGGGTGGAACAGTTCTCCCTCCCGTGAGAAAAGCATGAAGGAATTGGGGTAGTTCAGCCTGGAGAAGGGAAAGTTCCAGGGAGACCTCACTGCAGTCTTTCAATACTTAAACTTTTTAATACAGCCTGTTGCTATAGGGCTGTGCTAAAAAGCTAATGGTTTTAAACTAAAATATTACAACTAGATATTAAGAATAGTTTGGTTTTTTTCATGAGGTTGGTGAAACACGGGAACAGGTTGCCCAGAGAGGTGGCAGATGCCCCATTCCTGAAAACATTCAAGGTCAGGTTGGAGTGGGCTCTGAGTACCCTAATCAAAGGACTGAATAAGTCCTTGTTCATTGCAAGGGTGATGCACTATATAGATTTTTAAGTTCCTTTTAACCCAAACTGTTTTATGATTCTATCTTTAGTATTACTTGTGATATTAGTAGTGAAAAGGGAAGATGAGAAAAGAAAAGAAAGAAAAATAAAAAGGGGTTTTTTTCATGGCTATGTCCCCCTAAGTAATTTGTTTTAAAATTCTGAGACTTACTGGTTGATGGCAGGTAGCAGGAGGAAACGAGTTCTCTTAAAAGACATTAAAAATTGCCGAATCAAATTCCAGCTTGGCAAGATTTTTGTCTTTTTGGGGAAGACTTAAGGAACAAAGTAATTATCTTCACTATTGCATTTAGCTCAATGTAGAAAGCTTTCAGGGTAGACATATCCCTTTTCTTTGCATGTAATTATGATCCACAGTAGTTTTATCTCCAACCAGATCACCATTTATTTTGAGTGATTTCAATGTCTACTGAAAAAGAATAAGTTGTCTTTTTGCGCTTTTATTAGGACTCTAGAGATAAGATGAACCTTGTTAGTAGGGTCCTCTGGATTGAAATAATTTTAGTCATCCTATGGTTTTGTTTTTCTTACTTGATGAATTCCATTTTTATGTGTTATCTCTCCTCCTTAACTGTGATAGTCCTGTTTTACCATGGCAAAGAAGGCTTGCAGTCCAAGCTGATGAGCCTGCTGTTGCAGGAACAGCAAATGCTTCTGATTTGAAAAAGAATGCAAAACATGCCCAGAGTTTATTGTTCTCTCTCTCTCTTTTTTTTTTTTTTCCTCCTTCCGTCTCTGGTGCTTGATTCATCTGATTATTTTTGGTTCCCCAATGCACTAGTGTCAAACTGATACCCTTACCTAAGCATTTGTAACCACGATTTGATGAGAAGTCATTCACATGAAGAGATAATTTGTATTGAATTGTCTCTTATTTGAGGCTCTGTATAGCTTTGAAAGTCCTGAGTTCATTCAATCATAGCCACAGCAGCTATAATTTCATGTGGCTGTGAAGATATATGTGTTAGCCCCCTGCATTTCGTAAATAAAGCTTTGATTTATTGGTGGGTGGGCTTTGGCTCACAGCTACTGGAATGCTAGTGGTTTGGATTAGAAGTGAAGCTTAGCCCAGCAGAAAATGCTTTTGAAAATCTTTGTTTACTAAGAAGTGGTCTGGGAGGAAAATTCTTGATATGATTTGCATAAATTTTTATGAGGTATAATCCCAAACATTAGCACTCAAACACTCAGATGAGCCATATGGAGTAAATTGGTTACCATGCTTATGAATCACTCATGTCTCTATCATGTTATTAGTAAATCATCATGCACTTTGTCTGACTCTGTTATGTTTTCCCACTTTCCAGTATGGCTTTAACCCCCAGCAAAAGAAGGTTGTACAGCCAGTGACTTTAGTGTGAGTGAGGCTGTGTTTACAGCAGAAAGCTTACTGCTAGAACTTTTGTCAGCATGCAACAGCTGACTTTGACATGTGCTCAGAAAAAAACAAATTGTGCTATTTGAGCACATAGTTTGTGCAGTCTCCTGCATGGTTGGTACATTGTGGTTATCCAGTACAAATGTTCCCTCAATCATTGTGTCCTCCCAGGTGTGTTTTTTTTTGTGGTTTATGAAAAAGCAGAGGGGAGAGATAAGGAAATCGTAGGTGAGTGATGGTGGCTTTCCACATTTTCTTTTCTTCTGTGTTTTGAATCCCCAGCACCCAGCAGTTACTTCTCCCATGAACAGTCATCCTACTGATATCTGTGTATAGCTAAACTAGACAATTTGCCTGGATCTGGTGTAATTTAAACAAATACTACAGCTGTGGCCGAGCTGGTGGGATCTTCTGAGTAGAGAAAGCAGTGGAAGCGTGTGAGCACCTCGCCAGCAGTAGGGGTGATGCAGCAGGGAAGACTTTGCAGCATCCAAGAGGATCAGCAGTGGGGAGAGGTTTGTCCAGTCCTCCAGTGCAGGCCACTGGGCTGTGATACTTCTGCAGTCTTGAGGCACAATTTCTTTATTGTTCTCACAGGAACAGTGGGGTGCCCTTTGTGTGGGGTGGACAGTGGTGTTTCAGCCTGGTGGCTGTTTTGGATGTGCCATCTGCAGCTCCTTCACGATCACACAGTTCTGAGGTGGAGCTCAAGGCCAGCTGCAGCCAGGCTGGGGTGCAGACAGCCAGGCTTGGCATGGGCCATTGTGGGAGTCCAGGACATCCCTCTGGCTGCCCTGAATCGTTCAAGACAATGGCAGGGAGTCAATAGCACCTGTGCCTTTGACCTCAGCCCATGGGAAAAGCTACCAACTCTGAGAGAAGAATTACAGGCCACAAGGGTTTAAGTAGAATAGTAATGGATTTGTTATAGGATGAGAAAAGTAGAGTTTAGAGGATTTTAGAATTGGGGTTTAAGGGACAAGATGGAGGGATTTGGGCGTGTCTTCTTCTTCTTCTTCTTCTTCTTCTTCTTCTTCTTCTTCTTCTTCTTCTTCTTCATGTTCTCCATGTTTCACTGTAAGGGTGGCACTTTTCTATTGGGTTAGAGTAGGGACTCACTGTCCAACATAGGTGATAACTATTGGTATGGGATTGTAAATATAGCACACGTAATTTGTAATATATAATGTCAGTACCAGCCCACAGGGACAGGCAAAACCTCGTGTCCCATCTGCTAAGAGAAGTTCGCAGGACAGAAAGAGAATGTTATAGATAAGAAGAAAATAAACAACCTTGAGAAGCACAAGCTACATCTCCTGACTCGTTCATCAAAGCTCAGGCTGGCAAGAAAGACTTCTCCAGGTTTCAGGGTCATCTCAACCCTGAAATCGGACAGGCCATGTCTGGGCTCACCATCCATAGCAGATACTGGAGCCAGCCAACATGGACCTAGGGCTCCTCCAAGAGGGACCGGGCTGTTTTACTCCATCCTGAAGCCATG
Source organism: Buphagus erythrorhynchus (assembly GCA_013400855.1). Lineage (NCBI taxonomy): Eukaryota > Metazoa > Chordata > Aves > Passeriformes > Sturnidae > Buphagus > Buphagus erythrorhynchus. Next base: position 36,390 of record VZTT01008720.1, read on the forward strand.
GCACATTTTAGTCTGCTCTTGCCTGAATCTCTCTGAGGCAAGAAGTTTCCATTCTATTCCCTCTTGCTGTGTATTGAGGAGTGTTTGGCTTAACAAAGATGGTGTGGTGACTGGGAGAAGAAAACAAAAGGAGTCCTGTGATGGCTTTTCAACAGTAAAGCACCAAGCAGAATCATGGAGGAGTGCTGAAGCTTAGGAAAATATGAGTTTACCACTGTCTCTAACATGGGCTTAACTGTTGCTTTTTTGGGATACTTTTCTTATGTAAAGAGCTCAAATACTTATAGTGGTGTTGATCCTGTCAAAAGGAAGAGAACAGGCCATAGAAAACATCCACTGGTTCTCATGTATTAACACTGACCTTCATCAGACATTTCTAGTGCATGCAAAAATTCTGGAAAAGAAACTTATTCAGAGCAAAGAAAATCTGAGGATGCAAGAGGTGCCAGTTACCTGCCCTTGCAGCATACAGGAGTGCAAGCTGCCAGTGGAGCAGGTTTGTTTTCATCTAGTCATGGATATGTTTTCTACCAGCATACAGAGGAACAGCTAAGGACTGATTAGTATCTCCTGGCAAAGGCTGCTGAGACCAGCTTAAAAAGCAATGATGTTTGAGTCATCACAAAATGCTGCACAAGCAGAGAGGACCCTTGCTGCTTCATAGCAATGCATAACAGCAAAAGTAATTCTTCCTGAAATAATTTCTAAACAGTGTTCCCTTTACCATCTTCGGCAACAGCTTGGGCTGTTTGGAGTGGGGAAATTTGTCTTGAACTTACAGTTGTGTGTTTTTGATGGGTACTGGGGACTTTAAAAAAACACCCAAGACCTCAGGCTGAATTCTCTGTTGAGTTTTTCAGCAAATATGCTTTTATGTCTTTATGTCACTTATTTTATGATGTTTGGGGACCAGGATCACTATTTTACTAATTTATGAAGTGTATTCCTGGTGTATTTTTGTTTTGCAACAATTGAAACCCTATCAGATGGCTCACTCTGTCTCTTGCTACATAGCTAGGACAGGTTTTTGAAATAAACTATCTACTCTTCATGTTCTTTCCTTTCCAACTCTACAAAGAACTGCCATTTTTAGGGAGGATGTGAAAGAGGACAGGTTTACACGCTGTGCATGGGGACAAGTTCTTAAAAGTGTAAAATTTTATCTAAGCATCATCCCTTGTCCTCATTTGGTGGCAGGTGTCAGCCTGGTGATTTTCAAAGGCCAGAGACCCATGTTAGTGTCACCTCCTTGTCCTTTCCTGTGCCCCAGAGACTCTTTCATACCATCCAAAGTGCTACTGAGGCTGAAGAGGGAGACACCATCAAAAAGAAGGAACTGCTCCCAAATCAGGGCAGTTATTTGATGATTTCCAGAAACTGTATGGGTTGTGGTTCTGCTTTGCCAGAACAGGCTTCCCTGGCTGAGCCTGGCTAACTTTCTCTCCTTCACTGCTGCTGGTGTGTGTCTCCCTTGAAACATCATGTGTTTTCTGAGACTTCATGCTATTCAGGAAACAAGATATAATCAGGCTTAAAAGAGAAAGAGATTTTCCAGTTTCCTGAAATTTATCTGTTGAGACCCATACAGCAATTGTTAGAACTTTGCATTGTGAATCTGGGCTATGAAGCAGTTGTCTCTGTGCTAAATGTGGCCAAGAAGAAGGAGAAACTGCAAGAGAAGCATAATAGTGTATTCTGAAAAAAGGTGAGACTCATTTAGCGTAGCCATTTTTTATTCCATTTAGCATAGTCATTTTTTATTCCATAATAAAGAGACACTCTGGGTTACAGAACTATGAAGTTATTCTTTTGAAAATGGAGTTAGAGATGGTTCTTTTATCAAGATTTCCTCATCTTTTTAGGGATGCCTGATGTGTCTGTGTGTAAAAAAGATAAAACTAGTTTTACCTGCCCCAACAGAGCTAGCTGCAAGTATGTGAAATAGGTGGTGTTTGCAATGTGACAGCAGATCTTTTTCTTGCCTTTTGTAAACACTAAAAATAAGGTTCTACTGGTTTATCAGTGCTAAATATAAGTAAATTTCTGATTCTGGTATATCTCAAAATCTTTCTTGTGTCAGCCATTTTTTATGAGAAAAACACATGTACAATCCAGGTGTAGTTCCTAAAAAAATCCGATTTTATAGCCTTATGTATCTAATGTCACCTTGTAAAAGTGGATATTTCCAGCTGCAGTAAAAATTTCTGAAGAACACTCTAATCATCTCTTATTTTGGATCTCTGAAGTGAAAATAAGAACATAACCTAAAATAATGAAAAATTTAATATTTCAAAGTTCCCCATTTGGGATTTGCATTAAATCCCTGAATAAAAGGACCCTTCCCATTTACTTCAGTGGTGTCTAGATAAGGACTATGTCATATATGGCTCTTAGGGTATTTTTTCCTGTGTCAAAGAATAACAATCATGAATATTCACCTTCAATATATATTCAGGTGTTAGAGGATGTCACCATAAATGTTGGTGTCATTAATCAAAATATTTAGACATGGATGTATGCTGTGGGCTTCAGTTCCAGTAAAAAGAATGGAGGAACTTCTACTTGAATAGTAAACGAATGTTGATAATTTTATATTTAGAAAACGTTGTGCGCTTTCCAGCTTGGGCTCACTGATGTCCTAAATAGTTGCCAACATTTAAAATGCTGTGTTAAACAATCAAATACCACCTTAATATCTCTGTAATTGTATAGCCAATCACAATCCATGTACTAATGACTGTTAAAAAATCTAACACTTCCTCTTCAAAATGTTATCGCGATTATTAATATAATCAATATCATAGGTAGCTGTAGCAACTGATTATAATGAAGGAACATTTAACACTTGTGGAACAGATTTGGTGACTGTGTGACTGCAGATTTGGTACAAACTTTTGCCTCTTGAACTAAAGCATTAGTTCTTTTGAATTTGGTTGGGGTATTTTAGTTAGCTTATTTTCTAAAGGCATAGCCTTCCACTTTTCTGCCTCCTTCTGTCCCCCCCAGGCTGAAGGGTAGAGAGGAAAATTAAAGCTGGTATCAGGATTTTTTTACCCCTTTTCATTTTCCAGCACAGCTCCTGACCAACTCATTATTCATACTTCCTGGTATTGAAACATTAGATTTTGGGAGGAAATTTGTCAACCCTTGGGCTTTCCACAACAGTTGTGTTTTAATTGAAATCATGAAGAGAAATCCTCGCTCTTTGTGTGGCAATAGCTGGTAACTCCCCATCTGAACTCTAGTGCCAGAGGGGGAAGGTCTATACAGAAAAATAGAAGATTTGGTGTGTCCTAGAGAAGCTCACAGACTTGTCTGGATAGCTCAGGCTTAAGTCAATGGCAGCATTTTCCACTCGTGTCTAACCTAAAATGAGTTAAAACCTTAGTATTATTTTCTCTAAACATTTAAGAGTTATCAAGAAAGACATTTTGTTTACACGCAGAGATTAAAATAAAAACATTATTTTCCTGTTGTTGGACTTGCACATTGGAATATCTGCTTCCTTCAGTGAGATGATATCTGATATTGCTGTGTCAACAGAAGCATAAAATCCTTTCATGAGATTAAATAGCACATATCTGTAGGTAGTATTATGTTTATTAGATTTTTCTCAGTTAATACATTTTCCTCTCTCTTTCCTGTTGCTTACTGCGAAGTGGAAAATGCGCTGATTCAACACCCATTCACGTAATGGTTGTTATATTCCCTGATATTATAATTGGCAAAATAATTAAGTTATGCTTGCCACAGAATTACAACAGGGTGAAAATTGCCTCAAAATTTAGCATTAGGATGCAGGAAAGGAGCTGACACTCGAGGTTCCCTCTTCAGTGGAACACCTACCTACCTCTGCAACACTCCAAAAAGTACTCCAAAAATGCACAGTACTTTTGGGGACTGAGGGGAAAATTAGGGACTATGTCCTGTGTTTGCTTTGGGCCCCATGAAAGCCTAGGGGAGGTGACAGCCTCATGGTGCCAGGGAAGAGGGAGAGCCTGGTATCTCCCCACAGGTAGGGCAAGGAATTTCACACCAGTTGGACAGACTATAGAGACAAGTTGCTCAATAATGGATTCAACACCCAGGCTAAGGGTGGTGCAGGAACAGCAGCAGAGAGGAACTCTCTGACCCCCTCCTGCCCATGATTTTCCAGCAGGTCTCAGCTCCTGCCTCAGAGACTCTTCTAAGCAGAGAGGTCTTCATGAATCACCAAGTGTCAAGGGCACGGTTAGAGCTCAGTAAATAATAAATGGTCCTTGTAATATTTAGATCATTTGGGGAAGCCTGAACATTTTGCTACACCAGGGATGTAAATGGGTTGGCACAAGGATTTAGAGGACTTTGAGTATTTTATTTCTCTGTAGCCCCTGTGAAATAAATGCAGTAGTCCCAAGAGATGCGTGAATTCCCACATGATTTCAGTTTCAAATGTTAGAATGCTCCTATGTTTGATCTGTAAAAAAAAGAGCTAGAAAACTATCTGATGCCTTTGCTACAGGCATTCTCACAAGATGTGCTGTAGTTCCTTCTAGGACTTTTAGTGTTAATGGCTGAAGGACATAAACATCTATTTAACCATGTCACACTTCTAATAGACCTCTGGCTAAAGTTTGATTCTGTGCGAAAGGAATTGCATTCGACACTCCTCACATTTTCCAAATTAGTTTCTTTGTCCTTATTAAATATTAATCCTGATTTTTCTCAGTAATATCAGAGGTAAAACTGGGCACTATTTGGAGGTATCAAGAGGAAAAGAGATGGTCTAGGGTATTTACATAATGTAAATTTGTGTAAATAAATTTGAGTCTTCCTCTGTCAGCTTCGCTGTGTGCTTTCCAACAGTTTCAACAGGGGAATGTAACTGAGTTAGAACTAGGAGAACACTTTACTACTTAGAAAGGGAATCAAGAAAAGTTACAAGCCACCAGGCATCAGCACCAGATTTTGGATAAGACTCATGAAAAAAATTATAATCATCAAAGAAGTTGCAGAATGAACCACCCATTCCACTCAATTTCTGCAGCATGGTGGGTGAGGCACATTTTTTTCTGTATTGGAAGCAAAAGTTTTGCTTACCTGCATTGCTGACTGGGTGGAAAAAAGACCTGGGTGGTGTGACATTCAACTGTGACTGCAGCTGCCAAATACTTTAGGTTAGATATTCTACCTAATAATTCAGAGTCTTGTATTGCTGTGTTCTCTGAAAATAATTCAAGCCTTGTTGTATTGGGTGTTACAGCTGCAATAATAGAGTCCCTTCAATCAGCTCAATTGAAGATGATGACCATGATTAAGTGAATGCAATAGAGGAGATGAAGCGACTTACCCAAGATAGCAGCATCAGCTACAGACACCAGGTCTGCTGGCTCCCAGCCCCAGCACTGCTCACCAGACACCAGGCAATAAATGTCAGTCACGCAGCAGGGCTAATGGCTGGGATAAATTAAATGACTGTCAGAAATAAATTTTCATGCTGAATTTGCATAGCGTTGAGGACAAACAATTGACAACAAAATGGGGCATCACAACCCCAGTCTCAGAGACTTTGAAGTTAGAAGAGTAAGTTAGATCATTGAGGCTGACTTGCAGAAGACAGACTTCCACCTTTTCATGTAGGTAACACAGTATAGAGTTTAAAGTTAGTTTTGTTTCATTTTCAGTTTTAAACTTTCACCTAGCCATCCCAAATTTGATTTTCCATTTGGATCAAAGCAGAATCTGTGTCATTTCTTAGAAAGACATACAGATTTCCCCATCTTCCTGGTGATAAAATCTGTTCTTTTAAGGAACGTGACTCATTTGCAAACAGAGAGCTTCCACAGTGATGGTGAGATCTTAGCTGGCTTTGCAGGCCCTGGCTGAGTTGTAAGTTAATACCTTGTTCTCCTTGTGCCTTGGAGCAAACTTCTGAGTGTACCATTATCAGTATCCTTCTGCCCAAAGGCAACAGATAAGGAGTCTCTGTTTTCTGGGATTACTCACTGTCTGAACAGCAGAGGTATTTGGAACATTTTGCTTCTGCTGCTGGTCAGGTTGAGTTGCCAGAACCCAGTCAGTAAGGAAACAGAAATCAGATTTGTAGAGAGCAAACTCCACAACATCAAAACCTCAGGTAGCCTGATGAAATAGTTAAAGGGTGTTGCATCCACATTAGTGTTTGATGAGCGTGGAGATGAGTGGGTATTGGTTAATCCTTGTATCTGGCTTCTTCTAAATGTTCATGCTCCGTGGATAAAATCTTGACCTCAGTAAAGATGGAGCCCTGTTTGCCTGATGGTGAATAGTGCCCAGCCCTGCATACTAACCAGGGCAGAGATCACCCTTAAATGTCTCCAACTTCCTGCAAGACCAATAGTTGGAACATTACAGTGTTACAGGAGAGCTCTCATAAAGTGCATAGAGCATGGATCCTCAGTGGCCAGCTCACACTTAGGAGTGGTCCAAGGTAGTGCCACACGGATAGGAACAGGCTGTGAAAAGCACTCCCAGAGCACCTACCCTGGCTCTCCCTGTTCCTCTGCTCAACAGACTTTTGTCTCCAAAGCAGCTCACCTTCCATGTTCTAGCAAAATCCCTCTTGCTTTCCCTCCTTGCATGAAAAACCCGGAGCAGTTTCTCTTGGAAACTCAACTTGTTTATTACTTTTCAAGATGTCTCTTTATTTGGTTAAATACAAATAATAAGTAATCTCTACAGCAAAGGGAAAAAAGGCATTCCAGCTGTCTGAAAACCCTGAAAAGGAGAAAAAAGAACTCAAAGTGTTTACTCAATTGCATTCATGGCAATGGATCCTTGTGTGTACTATTATGAGTAACATAATGCAAATTGCCAAGGCTGACAAAGCTTCTGTAGAGCCAAAAGCTTTGTGCTTTCAATCCTCAAGTGGAATGGAGATTGATCTGAGCTCCCAGCTTAGCAGTTAAACAGATTTTGCCAATCTTTTTTTTCCTTATCAAATCAAAATAAGAATGACACATTCCTTTATAATAATGTAGAAATGTAAATGCATATAAATTTGAAGTATAACCAAATTAATTACTCTAAATGGAAGCATAATACCAAGTAAATACATAAGGAAACAAAAGCATTAATTGATTGGGCTTCTTATTATAGTGAAACTGTTTGCAAGGATTAACAGCTCCTTTCTGAAACACTGAACCCTGACACGATGTTTACATTTTCATATATTTTTAATGATCACATAGTTTATCGTTTGAATAAAACAGCACCATATGCTTTAGCTGTATTAAATTCTGCAAACATTGAACACTAAATATGGAATAAATTATCATGTAAAGATCATTAATATTGGCAAGCTCCTCTAATATGCCATGTCACTTTAGTTTTAATATGCCAGGACTTTGCTAAAATGAAATGCCTCTTTTTATTTACTACAAAGTAAAACTATTTAATAGAAAATCATGGAAAAAAGCATGGACTAGACACAAATGTCTTAATTTTGTTTAAAGAGATGAAGAACTTTTATACTTTCTAATACAAACAGAATAATTTTCATGGCTTGAATTTACAACAGGATTTTTTTTTCAAGTACATGTGGAAAATCATGCTATTTAGATTGGCTTTCAGAGCAAGGAAGAGAAACATGCAAGAATAAATGCAGCGTAGACTGGCTGTACTTTGACAGCTAGGATGGGGTCTGTAGTTTCACTGAAGCATCTGAAGGAGTAAATCTGCTGGAAAGGTACTGACAAGCCAGTTTCTTTAATAGCAGACTATGAGTGGAATTATTTTTCTAGAGTGAGTCTGATGGTAGATAGTGCCTTTATTTTTGAGTTAGCCAACACAGCCTAGAAACAATTTGCAATAGATGACTGGAAATGTCTGCAGGACTCCAGGGGCAGTCTTTGGTGAAAAACTGTCTATCTGGCACTCTTCTGTTAATTAAAGACTTTATTCTTGTCAGTCTCCTGGCTTTTGTGGTTCGGCCCTTGGATTGCTAGTTAGTGAGAACGTTTTATGGGATGGGTTAGGAAGTCTAGGACTCTGTACAGTTTCTTCTGAAACCTCCAAGTAGACTTTGACACTCAATATGTCTTTCAAAGAAATGACACAAACCAAAAGCTTGGTCTGTAATGGGATACTATCTAAATCCTGTAATGGAAGTAATTTACCAGATTGGTTTGGAGGCATATTAAGGCAATATAGGAACCATGGTCTGCATCACTGATAATGTTATCCATGCACTTGCTAGTCCATTAGCAGAGTGATCCATCTGAGACCTGCAAAAGGGCCAGTCCACATCCCAAGCATGCAAGCATCCAGACAAAATAGATCACAGAAGCAACTAAGCAGCTGTTCCCTTTCCTGCCATACCTGCTGCTAGTGTATAACGGAGCAAATGTCCATTCAGGCTCCTGCTTCTAACAAGATTGTATGTGCCTCTTTGAAAAGTGTCTTTGGAGATGGATGTGTTTTCCTAGCAGATACTACATTCCCCAGGCTTGCTTTTCAATTAAGGACAAATCTCGAACAAACTATGTAGCTGCAACCTACTGAACTTAACCTGGCATTAGCCAGCATTAGAAAGGCATGCTCTGATAACTTCAGCGGGCAGAGGAGGTTATTTAAGGGAATGCCTTCTCCATCTCACATAATCACTGAGATTACTCCTTGCTATCTTTTCTTTGTACTCTCCACCCAACTGCAGCTGCAGAAACACCAGCTGTGTTGGCAGGGGCAGGCACAGCTTCAGGCTCAGGGCTGCTGTGAGGAGGGGGTGCAATAAGCTCCCCTGCAGCCTCGAAGGAGGGTGCTGAGATGGGGAGCAGGGTCAAGGGTTGCATCACCAGTTCCCTGCTGGACTAAGAGAATATGCAGGTTTTAAGGTCAGTGTCCAGTTCAGCTGTGGTAAGGAGCCTGAAAGAGTCTGGTTTCTTTCAGTGCCTGGTTTATAACCAATTGTGTCAGTGCAATATGAATTTGTGTGTAATACAATAAACAGGTTCAGTCTGTTCAAAGTGAAGGCTTTTTAAAGGTACAGTCAGAAATAATAACAGCTCATCAGCCTGAGTGTATCTTAAAACTCTGCTTCAAATGCATATAAATAGCAATGCTCAAATAATCCCTGAAGTACTTGTAGTTTATTGAGTCCTCTTGAGTATCACCATCCCTGTGGCCAGGTAGAGATAAGTGGATTAGTTCTGGATATGAGCATCTGAACTTATATTTCACTGCTCAAATTCATACCTGCTGAATTTGAGTCTATGATCATGTCGTAGGGCTCAGCTATCTACATTTGCTATGGTTTAAGATATGGTCCAAGATATTTTAGGTGAACAAAAAAAACAAAACCAGCTTGGGGGGAAAAAGATGTTCTTTATGTTTAATAGAGCTGGGCAACCTCCTCTAATATCTGTTAATATTTCTGCTGTTCATATCTATTTGTTTTCAACTATCAAGAAATACTGCCTCATTTGGTGTGGTCAGAGTGCTGACTTTCACATTAATTGGTTTTGTTCTGCCTGTCTCTATTCATCTGCATGCCCCCAGTAATTCTGACATTGGTTTCAACAGGCTTTCTATCTGCTTCTCATGGAAGAAAAAGAGGTGACAATTTGCCTTCATCACTGTTGCTCCACAGCAGTATTAAATGTAGATAATGCAGAGTCTGACTAGGTATTCTGCATTGCTTGACACTTATTTCCTACCAAACACTTGGGTGGGTGATAATGAGTGTTTCCTTGTTTAATCTTTGTTTTTACTGCTAAAAATTAATATTTAATAAATTTAGCCCATTGGCAACTGTTACTATGTTGGGAATATGATATCTAGATAAAATAGATATGCTTAATCTCTATTTTTGTGTCAGGTTCTGCTTCTAATGCTTTCTCTTAACAACAAGAGGTAAATGCTTCCACCAAAACAAGTACATCTCTGCCTAGTTTGGTCCAAAAGAGTTTTGCTCTGCCACCAGACAGAACCTTTTCACTTGTTTTGGTTTATATCCTAATCTCACTTTTCTTCCTGAATACTAGACATAGGTTTGGATTTTCTCTACAGTTGTCTGCAAATTCATCTTCTGCTTATTGTGGAGTCTTTGATTTTGCATATTTTTCCCTGCTTGCTTCTTTCCTGTAGTATGAAATCCTCTGTAACATCATTCACTGGCCTCAAGCTGGATTACACTGCCCTTCTGGACAGGAAAAGCATGAAAGTTATTCCAAATTCTAAACCACAACTTTGTGTGTTTTGAGTCATCTGGCCATTTAGGCCATGTCAGCTACAAAAATAGCCAGATTTGAGGAGAATGAAATCTGTCATCTCCTGACACAACTCTTTGCATGGAGATACAAGGTCTGCAGCCCAGTATGGAGCTGTCCTGGGACAGCAGCCCACAGATCTGCTTGGAGCAGGTGCCATCAAGGTCGAGATGGCCCCATGACCTGAGTTTGACCTTGCCTGCTGGCCAGTATCAGCATCTGCCAGATGTGTGCTAGGAGAAGCTTTGGGCAGGATTCCTTCCCAAGGCAGCCCCCCTTCCAGCAGCACCTCTGCTCTCTCAAAGTCCCATGGTGTGACACCACAGGATGGTTTGGGGCAGCTGAGCCCCACACACAGTGAGCAGTGCCCAGTGGAGGTGCAGGTCATGCTGTGTTGCACCTCAAGACAGTTTTGAGCTCTTCTGTCTCTCTTCTGGCACCTGCTTGTTTTCAACCACACCTTGTTCACTTTCAGGCAAAGTGCTTCAAATTCTTGCATTAAGGTTTCACGGTCAGCTACACCTGCCTTAATGGGAAACTGTTAAAAACAGAAACTGCTCCAGAACCTGCTATTGTCATAAATCAAGGTGCTTCCTGGCAGTCCTCCTTTTGGCAGGTCTCTTAAGTCAGCAGGTACTTGCATTTCCATGCTATTTCAGCTCCAGAAGAGCTTTTAAAGGCCATGCACTGTTTGAAGTTGCTTGGAGCAGCAGCTGCAGTGTGTGGCACACAAACCTCAGGAGCCTGTGGCTCCTCAGCTTGGATGGCTGGCAAGCTGAGGCACCACCCCAGCGTGAGCTAGCCCACAGGGAGGAGGTTCTGGAGCCTGCAAGGCTATTGGCAGTTCCTGGTTTCTGTCTGAGAACAAGCTGAGTGCTTTGCATCTTCTTATAGTTTCTTTCCTGAAATCCCAGCTTTGGTGTCAGAGAGCTGTTGCGTGCATCCCACACAATGGGAGCCCTCATGCAAATTCCAGCTGGTTCTTCTGGGCTTCAGATGGATTTCCCCAGAAATAAAGCTGCTCATTGAGAGATATGCCCTCACTCATGATTTGGAAATGTCAGTAAAAGAGGTTTCTTTCAGAAAAAATGCCTTTGCTTATAAGATTTCCTAAAGAGACGGAAACAAAATTTTCATTGCAGCTCTACAGAAGTTGAAAACAACGGGTTCCACCATCTGCCTGATGTTCCTCTCTGGAAGGAAAGATCCACAGTCTTTTTCATGCACAAAGACTCCTTGTGGTGCTGCAGCCAGTAACTATAAATGGCCAGCTGACCTAAGTCCAAGGCTGCTTCTCATTAGCAGCAGCAAAGTTAAATTAGGACCCCAAGGAGGACATGCCATGGGAGAAGACAAAGGGTTGATGGGGCAAGAGAATTAAGGAGCATTGGGACTGTGTTCATGTGGTGTTCTCCAGCCATTTGCTTCCCTGGTGGTGGCCAGGCCCTCAGTTTTAGCGAGGTATGTTCTGTGCATGACCCAGGAACAGTGAAAGAGAGAAAGGAGAAGTCTCTTCAAGGTACCTTATCTCTCCATTTCAAAGAAAGGAGAAAGTGGAAGGAGGATGGTTTATAGGGATTAATATGGATTTTATATGGATTTTCCACTGTGTTCTGATGACACGGGCCTTGCACATGCCAGAGTCTGACCAAATGAGAAAAAAAGTTTCTCTCTGATATCAGGGTATCCTAAGCATCTGTCTGAGCTGTGGTGTTGAGAACCATTCATCAGAATCACAGAATTGTTAATTTTGAAAGGGACCTCTGCAACTCATCGAGTCCAAGTCCCCTGCCAAGGCAAGGTCACAGGAATGAATTCAGATGAGTTTTGAATGTCTCCAGAGAGGGAGACTGCATGATCTCCCTGAGCGTTCTGCCACCCTCAATGTAAAAAAAGCTCCTCCTTACGCTGAGTTGAAATTTCTGTGTTTTAGTTTAAGGCCATTCTTCCTTGTCCTGTCACTGGGCATCACTGAAATGAGTCTGGCACTCTCCTCTTTATAAAGTGCCACTCCCTTTCAGCTTGTGTCAGCACTCACTTCTTTTCTCTCCAAAAGGAAATTACAATCTTTTTATCTTTCCACTTCTGAGCCTTTGCCAATATCAGGATTTCTAGAGAGCAGGTCAAAAATATTAATTGAAATTAATTCTATTGTGCATATTTAGCCATCAAAACAAATAGAGTTACTTCAGATTTATGGGAAATAGATATTCTGATTTATTTTAGCTGTCTGGGCAATGATTTACTGGCTGATCACAAATGAATGGCTCTCAGCTTGAGGTACTGATGGGAATTTCTCATTACAGTCACAAGTCAGGGAGGGAATTTACATTCTTGAACATACTGATATTAACCAAGCCCAAAGCTTGCCTGTATTGGTATTAGAGAACAGGGCTGACAGCTGCCTGTAGAGCTCCCCTTCCCCAGCAGCATCCTGCCCACAGTCTCCAGTGCTGTCTGGAGCAGCCCAGCCCTGCCATGCTGTGCTGGGAAGGTGCCTCTTGGGAAAGAGGAGCACCTGGCAGGAGCTGGGCAGGCACATGCAAACTGGCAGCCAGCATGTGAGAACTTGTGAAACCGCTGTGAGGTTAACATGTTCTTCCCCTTCCTCTTAAGCAAAACAAGTTTTACTCTTTTTTTTGAAGTCTGATGGGTAGTAGCGACAAGATGTCAACTTCATTCAAATGAGAGTGACAGGTGTAATTGCAGCTGTGGGCCACGATTTTTCTGTGCAGCACTGGTTACTGTAAATAATGCAGCATCACGTGTGAGCCTTATGTTGAGTTGCTGACACTTAGATCTGTGAACTGTGAGCACTATGAACATGGTATGGCGTTAGCACATGGCAGAGTGCTGAGAGTAAAAGCATTTCTGAATTTTTATGTGCTGAAATGTAAGTATTTTTCCCCCATAGATTTAAAGTAGATCTCTCTGTGCTTTTTCTTCTGGAGGCCCAAAGATTGCTTTTATGGTTTAATAGGAGGGTTTTGGTAATCAAGAGCTTTCCAAGGCTGAGCTTATTTGCATTTCCACATTATATTTCAAGTACAGTAACTAACCAGAGTAGTTTGTTATTGCTGAGACAGCCAAGTGAATGGCCATCATGCTGATGGTCAGATAATACCCTGTGGAGGGTCACCATATATATGTATATTAGTATGTGTATTGCACATAGTTCCCCTTGGGAAATTTGGTTACTTAGTTGAAATCCAGTACTGGAGAGCTCTTGTATTGTTGTAAAATCGGTATTAGCACTGATGTGGTAAATTCAGCCATATGCTCTGTCCATATGCTCTGTCTGTAGTTTACAGCAGTTTACAGTACCTGTAAGATTCAGTCATTTACTTTTTCATGTCTTATAACTTTTTTAATAACTTACTTTGGTAATGAGATTTTTTTTTTTAATTTTACAATCTCGGTGGCAGACAGAATTTCCTCCTCTCTTTGGGAAAACCAGAACAACTGAGGATTTGGGTTTTTACCATTTGGCAGGAGAACCAAGAGTTCAGCCACCACAGTTAGAAAGGGTTGTAGTCAATCTTGTTGAAGAGTGATCCTGAGGAATATCCTGGATGGTCCAAGGCTGTAAGTCTCTGTTTCTGTCAATACTAGAAACAGTTTCAGGATCAAGTTTCTGTAATTGGGATTTTTTATTTACCAACTAGGAAGTAGCTGTAAAGGGTGGCCTGAACTTTTCAGGAAGAAAGTTTCTATCAAGAATACAAAGCTCTATGCAAACTGCAGGGCATGTTGAGGTCCTGTGCCTGAGTGCAGCACAGTGTTGACTGTGAAATCATGCATTTCTAAAAACAGAGAAAGAGGATGTGTGCCTGGCAGCTGTGCATGCCTGGTCCTTCCCCTGGCAGCCTGACCAGAAAGCATCTGCTGAACAGGAAGGTGGCCCTTTGTTGATGCATCCCCCAACCTTACTGTCACCCAGCCTTTACTTTCTAGGAAGACTCACCTACATTTCTTTCTTTCTCAGTAGCTTTGCCATTTCTTTCTACATCAGATGTCTCTGCCCCTGCCCAATTCCCATTGGCACTCCCACTTCTTGAGCCCTGAACTTGCAGCTCAGGTCAGAGGCCCTTCCCTCTGAGAGGTGACTGGTGTCATCACTTTCCCAGCACTGCTGTGACCTCCCACTCCTGCAGGGCTTAAAGTGCAGAGAAGGGGAAGTGACTGAGAGAGACAAAATCCAGAGACCACTGCTTTCTCTCCAGTCACAAAAAGCCCCACCTCTAGGCACAGGTCAATAAATGAAGAGTGACCTTACAGCTGTGGATCCAGGCTAAGAGGCAGAGTATGCAAAAGAAAAATATCTCAACTTAATGTTTTCCAGCACTGACCAGATGCTCTTCCTGTATAGCGCAGAGTTATATGAAGTTTCTGACCTGTAAGGAATAAAACTCAGCAAAACCATGAACCAAGGGTATTGTGCCCCTGAAACGGAAGTCTTGTTTGAAGAGGCTTTTTCTTAATATATTCTTCTGAAAAAGCAAGAAAAAAATCTTTCACAGTTCAAATCACAAAAATTCTAATGTAGCTCTATGTCTCAAATTGTGATTTCTTTGCATTGGAGAGACACTGTTCACTGCAGTTGTCTAGATGTAATGAAATATCAATGAAAACGGGCAGAGTTTGGAATCTGTCCCTCTCCTTGTAAAATCAGGCAAACCATGCTCAAGAAATGCAAAAGTTAAAACTAAATTCTTAACTTGCTGTTATTTCCAGCAATAACAACGACATTAAGAATAATCCCAAATGCCTTCAGAGGGTCAGTTCAGATAAGCAACCAAAAGTTCATTTGATACAATCTGAAAAGTTTATCTAAACCTCTTGTGTCTACATAATTGAGTTTGAAATCTTGCAAGCACAGCCTTGTTCCATACAACATATACTATATCTTCTACATGCCTGTAGTTTCCAAAATGTTAATCTCCAGTGACCCAGAATGAGTCAACAGCATTCACAGTCATACGTAACACAGGCTCTGCTGAAATGTGGCATTCCTGCTGCCTTTATAAATGGCACTGCCACAGCACAAACCTGGAATGAGGATTCAAGATGCAATAACTTTTTATGCTTCTTGGCTTAGACAGTATCTTCTGATGTCCTGCACGGCACATAACACCAGGTTTCAAGTGACTAGATTTAATCAACTGATCGATGGGATAATCAAAGTTTGGCCTCAATTCAAATACCAGAGTATCAAATGTTATATTCAGCTTCAAACTCCAAACTCATATTAACCTCGCCTGTTGTTTTGTAAAGTCTATTTTCCCAAGTTTCTTTTGGAAACACTTGGTAGTTTTTTGTCTCAAAGCACTTGGAACTAATTAATTCCTTCTAGCCCACATATTAATAAAATTAATCATAACCTCATCTTACAAGGACACAGTTCTTTTCGTGATCACAGATCTCTATTGATGCATAAATGCTAAACCAAGGGGGTACTCATAGACGTAGAAGGCTTGAGTTGAAAATGATCTTAAAAATCATTGAACTCCCACTCATCTGCCATGGCTAGGGACATCTTCCACTAAACCAAGTTGCTCAGAGAACCATCCAAAGTGGCCTTGAACACTTCCAGGAATGTGTTATCCACAGCTTCTCTGGGCAACATGTTCCAGTGCCTCGCCACCCTCACAGTAAATAATTTCTTCCTGATTTCTATTCTAAACTTACTCTCTTTCAATTTGAATCCATTACCCTTGGACCTGTCACTACATGCTCTTCCCAAAGTCTCTCCCCATCTTTCTTGTAGAAACTCCCTTCACATGCTAGGAGGCCCAAAGGTCGCCCTGAAACTTTCTCTTCTCCAGTCTGAACAATCCAAATTCTTTCAGCCTTTCTTCACAGGAGAAGTGCTCCATCCCTCTAATCATTACCATGGCCCTCCACTGGACTCACTCCAAGAAGTCAATGTCCTTCCTTTGCTGGGGATCCCAGAGCTGGATGCAGCCATCCAGGTGGAGTCTCATGACTAAGTGGCCTTCCTTCTCTGTGCTCAGAGGCATCATGAACCCTCCCGTGCACTGAAACTGGATAGTTTGGAACTAAGATATTTCTCAAATGGGCAGAGGAACCTGCCAGTGCACTGCTACCTGGTGGAGGTTTCTGCCCTTGATTAGACAGCATCATATTGCCTGTGTTTCCAGGAGACTGTTGTTTGCCTACTGAAGTGGTACCTGGGAAGGATTTCCATAGGCCAGTCAGCAGAGCAGGGGGTTGCTAGTGTAAGGGGGGGAGAGAGGGAAAGCAGGCTTCAGACTGTAGAGCCTCTGCCTTGCCTGGCTCCATCAGGCAAGCTTGCTAAATAGCCCATTTTGCAACATCTGGAACTGGCAGTTCTTCCAGGCATGCCTTGTGTTCGTTGTGCACCATCTCTTTTTGTCCCTGCATCCCCAGAATCCCTCTGCCAAGCCCTGTGTGTCTGTCAGTGGTGTTCTGCCTCTCTTATCCATCTGCAAGGTGAGACAGGCATTTCAAGTGCAAGCTGTGTGCTTGACTCCTGTGAGACACTCCAGTTTTAAAACCCCTTTTGGCAGCTTCAACAACATCCTCCTAAACTGTTTATTAGGTGCTGAAAGATGGTGGCATTTGTGAAGCTGCTTTTAAAATGTTTACTCACAGCAGTATAGGCGCCTCTGCTTGTTATTATCATCCAGCCCTCAAAATGGAAAATGTCAGTAGCATCTGCTTGATGGACTTATCTGCCTGATTCTGTGCCTAAAGTAACAAGCAGCAGATTTAAATGGAATTTAAGTGGTGCAGAAGTAAAACACAGAAAGACCACTAATATTTGCAGGAATCCTTTTCAGTTACCTAGAGAATTAGAGACTTTCTGATGTGGGGGGAAAGAGCAATTTGCTGTGTGCACCTCCACCCACACCAAGTCCCTTGGAAGGAAGCAGGAGTGTGTGCCAGTGTATTTAGGCAGCTTGGAGTAGGGACAGTGTATATGCTGGGTTGCCCTCTGGCAAACAGCCCTGAAGAAGCAGTGCATGGCAGAGCTGTGGCTTGGTGAGGCCCCTTCTTGTCACGAGGTGTGATTGCCTGCTGCTGTTAGATGACATCTTCCCCCTTTTCAAAACAGTCTACCAGAAGGACTGAAGGACTGGCTGCACCCTGCTCTGCCACCTTCTTCCCACCAGGTGCAGCCCAGGACTCCCATCCTCCCTCCCTGGTTCTGCAGCCAGGATCAGCACACATTCCTCAGATATGTGTTCAACCTTTCCACCTCAGAAGTAGGGTGGGAGGAGGATGCTACAAGTTTATTCCACTCTTCCTTATAATAAAAGCTAGGAAAGGCATAGAAGATCACTGAGCTCATTTCTACTGTTTAGTGAAGGATGTAAACTCAGATAGAAAGTATGTCAGCTGATATGAGGCATACCTCCTGACACTGTTTCCTCTTAACAAGGCTGACTAAGAGGAACTGACAGCTGTGTTAGAAGTATGCTTACCCTTTAAATTAACTGAGAAGATTTTACAGGAAGAAAGGAGTTGTATAAATAACCTGGAAAAAGTAGTAATTTTTTTGTTTGTTTCTACCAAGTATGTAATATTTTCTCCTCTTGATGATTTTTTTTAATTCATCTGAAAAAGCTGACTTTTGCAGGTACTTTTCTTTTTGCCAAGGGAACGAATACATAAGATATTGCCTACATTGGATCTATGACTACTACTGAAAGTTATTTTTTTGTATGAGGCACAGAATTTCTTCCCAAAATGCTATTTCATAAATCCAGTTAGCAGCCAGCTAAGTTACTCTCATGTGGCATGAAGATTCAGATTGGGGTTTGCTAGCTGAGGCAAGTTAGGAAAGCTTGGATTTTTTTTTAAGGACATAGAAAGGAAGTAGAAGATTTCTCCATTGCTTAAAAGCCTAATTGATTTTACAAGACTGAATACCTTTTTTCCTGTTTAAAGATAAGCGTAATGTGTGGAAAGTCACAAAGGAAATACAGTGATAAGGAGCCATTTTTACAAGATGGACTCTTTTATTTCCTCTGCTGAAAAGAGAACTAAGCAATACTATTTACAATATTATAATTGGTATTCCTGTGTTATTTTAAAGAGCTTTAAAGGATGAAAGCTGATCTGCTAGAGAAAGGTATTGCAATTGCCAAATAGGACACACATGCCTTAACTTTGCAGAGAAGAATTTGCCTTTGTGTTTTCCTTAAAGGCATTAAATGTTCTATGTGTATGCTGGCCACAGCATTAGATTTAAGGCAGTAATTTTCAGGTCTTGATCACATCATCTAGTGTATAGTTCCCAGTCCATGTGAAGCAAAAGTGAGATTGTCGGAGAATTGGCACAAGCCCAAGGGCTTTATGTTTCCCCAGGGGGCTGCATCAGCAAGGGGAAAGGGAGGCACAGTTTATACAGCAGTTTTCCATCTGGGAGCATGGTGGTGGTGACTGCAATACACAGGAAAATAAAGTCTCCAGCTAATTTTTCATCCAGAGAGAAGACTGCACCGTGGCCCCGTATTTGCAATCTTCTGCTCCAACAGATAAGTGGCTTGTGGTGGCCTGAAGGGGACAAGGGCCCTTTGTGAGAGCCCTTCCTGGAGCCAGCTGGTGTCCCCAGAAAGCAGCAGCAAGTGGGAGCTGCGCCTGGGGCAGAGGGAACCAGTGGGTTTGGCAACTTTCCAGGATGGCCACGATGCTGAACACAAGCAGCAGTTCTGCTTTCCAACCCGTCCCTGGCCAAACTCTGCATGTACAGGGCCATGCACAGTGGTTTTGGCACTTTTCCCATGTGCACTGAGGTATCCAAGGCAGCTGCTCCCTTTCTTGCAGGGCTCACTCTGCTCCTGAGCAGCTCTGGTCAAGGGGGCCATGCTGCACAGTGTGAGGTGCTCCTGTGCTCTCCCAGGGTTGTGTGCTGGGGCTTTTTCTTTCCCTCCATAACCTTAAATACTCTAGAAGGGTGGAGCACCTCTTCTGCCAAGACATGAGAGAGTTGCATTTGCTCTGCCTGGAGAAGAGAAGGCTGGGGAGACCTTAAGAAGCCTTCCAGTACCTGAAGGGACCTACAGGAGGGCTGGTGAGGGACTTTTTACAAGGTCATAAAGTGACAGAACAAAGGGGAACGGTTTTAAACTAAAAGGCAAGATTTACGTGAGATGTTAGGAGGAAATTCTTCACTGTGAGGGTGGTGAGGAGCAGGCCACAGCACAGAGCAGCTGTGAATGCCCCAAGCCTGGAAATGCTCAGGGCCAGGGTGGATGGGGCTTTGGGCAGCCTGACAGCTGGGAGATGTCCCTGCCCATGCCAGGGGGTTGGAGGCAGGTGATCTCTAAGGTCCTTCTCAACCCAAAACATTCCATGATTCTATCAAACACAATTTATTGCTGAGGCTCTCTCCTATATATAAAATTACAGTAAAGCTGCAAACAGAAAGCAGGGAGTAGAATAAAGGAGTCAGAATACTAGAAAATATGGACCTCAAAACTGCCTGGGAGGTCCTTCAGTTACATTTGATGGTTTCTGTTACCTCATGGTTAAGAACTGGAAGTTTTGATGGAGTACCTTATAAATTAGATAACAGTTTCATGTGAAATGGAGAGAAATTTCGATCTAAAAATAAGTGACTGACTGAGTAGCTAGGAACTCTTGAGCTATGGGCTGAAAGGGCTTCTGAAATGTAATATATAATTAAGTCTTCTTTCTTTGACGTGTTCCAGTCCTTTTCCCATAGACACTTGCATATTTAAATGATAAATTGTAAAGTATGCTCCATTCTGTAACTCAGCCTTATTTTTTTCTCATTCAGCAAAAGCAGTAAAAATATTGATTAAAAGTGCTGATTAGCCTACTGCTATGATAAGGATCTGCAGGTTCCTTAACATGGGGAAGGGGACAGCTTTCTGATTTATATCTACAAACAAAAATGAAAACTTCTGTTTCAAATGTAGCTTGAATTATCTGTCACTATGTTTCCACTTTTTTTCTTGCATTTGAGACCTGAAGTCTATGAAATATCAAGTAAAAGGAACTTGGTGTAGCTGAATCATATAAAGCACTCATATCATCTTATGAAAAAGAATCAAACTATGACTGACTAAAGATATTTTGACTTATAAAATAGAATTTTGTGGGGAGAAAATAAACATAGTACCAAGATATTAACTTCCACCATTGCTTCTTTCTGTACATTAGTCTTCTTGCTGTTTTATCCACTGATTACAGAAGTCAAACATTTTAAAGCAAATACAGAAATTTTAAAGACAAACCTGTCAAGCTCAACAGTTAGAGGTCTGGAATTTGGTTCCAAAAATACTGGTATTTGTTTAAAATTCCACCAGTTTATAGGCTTTTTTACTCCAGCACCCCACTGTGCCATAAGAAAAATCTTTCTTTTCAGATATTTAAAATCGTACACAAAGTCTGTGACATTTCAGCTGGTAATTGCCCTTTGAGGTAAACTGAGTAGATCAAATCAGTGAGGGAACCATAAGATTCTAAAGATGATATTTTTATGAAGGTCCAGTTACAGCTCTGATTCACTCTTGTTCCCAAAGAAAATTTTGTTAAAATCTATTTTTGTCATCTGACAACAAATCAAAGCATACAACAACAGACATTTTCAGAACATAGGTAAGGTGGAACAGACCAGTCCCAGGTGCTGATGAAAGAGCTGGATTAACAGAAATAGACACATCATCAGTAATGCAAAGCTTTACATTCCCAGGACATATGAACATATTTGCCTCATGGCATTCGAATCCTGACCTGAAAAAAAAATATTTCCGTGGGATTTAGCATTACATAAGCAAAAAGATTATTAAGGCCTTTGAGGGGTGTGCAGTGGTGTAGGCAGGAATAAGAGAAGTGAAATCTGTGGAGCTACCTGAACAGAAAATTGGTATGAGAACTGGGGCAGAGGATCCTGCGGGGATGTCTGTACCACTGAGGAGTGCAGGGAGGGACAGCCTGCACTCCTGTTGTCCCTGCTGCTTTGTGAGCCAGATCATCCCCTGGCTCCCCTTCCAACTATTCCAAATATTTGTTTCCAAGACAAATCTGCCACAGAAAGGGCAGCCTTCTGCCCCTGGGGCCCAAGATCTGTTCTTGGCTGGCTTTTATTTAGTCGTATCAACATAACTTGATTGACCAGTGCATTCAATTATGTGCCCTTATTTATCCCTTGCCAAGGAAGCACTCAAATTCCTACCTAGCTTTAGGCACAGGGTTCAGCCCTCCTGAAGCTTTTTGCATGCAAGGTAAAAACGCATTCAAGTAACCTGGAGTTAAGATATGTATGTTTTAATGTGTATATGTATTTTATGTATGTAATGTATGTTTGAAGTGGTACTTAAGTTGTGATAGTCTTTTAATGAAGGCAGAAGCCAGAGGTCTTAAACATTTAAAGCAAAGCAGATGTTATTTTGCTAAATCAAGATCATTGTTTACACTTTCCTCTGAAGTATTTAACATTAACTGGTATAAAAGGAAAGATACTACGATATATGGATCCCTGGTTTGTTTGGGTAGAAAATTCCTTGGCTAAGGAAACTGTCCTGCTGCCTTGCAGAGTTAAGGATCACAGTATTTAATGAAAGTTCACCAGTGGGACTGTGGTGACCTGAGCACACAGGATAGTTGTTAGAGACTGCTACACCTTTCCAACACACAGTAGTGCTACACATGGCATTTCCTGAAGCTGCTTCTTTTTTAATTTTCTGGAGACATGGAAGTGAATCCTAAGGAAGGTCACATATAAGACAGAGGATACCCAAGGCTGGCAGCTCCTGCTATGTTAAGTCACAAGAGGCTGTGGAAAAGAGACAAAACTCACAAATTCAAAATTAATATTTAAATTAATCTCAACTCGACTCATTAAAAAATGTTTACAGCCTGGTTTCCAATGACAATGGGTTTTGGAACCATTTTGATTTAATATTTTTTTTTTTTAACTTGAAACAGGTTTATATGTATGCAGTTATTTACAGTATTTTATACATTTTGTTAAGTCTCAAAAAAGTTCCAAGACTACTATATAGTGTTTGTATTTGAGAACCTAAAGAGGATGTCCATTTTTTAAAAATCCTGAACTGCAGCAAAAGGTGATGTGCATATAAATCATAAGTAACATGTCTTTGAGCAGTGGAGTAGTGTAATTGATAATGGGTCAGAATATTCTCCCTTTTCCCTCTAACCAGGTTATTTTTGTTTCTTTGGAGGATTGTGTTTATTTTTCTTTTTTTCCCCCCCAAACTCCAAAAATATTATCAACTGACATATAATTTGGTAATACTACAAATTTTAGTTTAGATACCCTTGCAGATCTTGGGAAAAGACAGAAATCCTCTAAAATTTTGCGGGACATTTTGTGGATACATGTATTTTAAAAATATGTAGCTTTTTCAGATGGAACATTATTAAAAATCTACCCCTATCACAGAAGTAACAGTAAAAGCAGGAATATTTTGGATTTGAGGAAACTGTGCTAAATTCATTATTTGTCCATTTGGATGGATCAAAGCTGAAAGACAGTAAGATAAAGGATGCCCAGCCAACGTGATCCCGTTGCAGCAGTGGGGCATCAGGAGGCATTCCAGCAGCAGGCAGCTGCTGGAATAATCACATGAAATCCAGAGGGAGAGAGGCTGGCAGACTCTGTCTTGACACCCCAGCCCCTCTTCCCAGTGCAACACAGAGGTGGTATGTGACTACACTCCTAACACCTCACTTGGGTTAAAAGAGAAGTCTAGAAACTTCCTTCTTCACTTTTACAGTGAAGGAACTGTATCCTAGGTTGTCAGATTTGTTTGAGTTAGGGATGATTGCTGATTTAAAACCCTGAGGGGAATTTCTCCCCTGGCAGAAGGATGTGTTACAGAGGAGCTACAGGACAAAATCATACAAACAACTCCTAACATGATTCTCCTCTCCTTTGTATGGTGGTAAATCAGGAGATCTAGTGATGTCTTTTCATTCCTTGAACACAGGACTTGGGGCTCTCTCCTCACATGCAGTTGGACAGCATTGTTGGGTAAACTACACGAGAATAAGGTCTCTATGAGCATATCATAGGATATCATAGGATGCTTGGGGTTGGAAGAGACCTAAGGGATCATCTAGTTACAGCACCCCTGCCACGGGCAGGGATGTCACCCACTAGACCAGAGTGAGCCCCCTCCAGCCTGGCCTTGAACACTTCCAGGAATGAGGCATCCACAGCTTCCCTGGACAGCCTGTGCCCGTGCCTCACCCCACACCTGGTCATATTTAGGGCATATGGACAACGTGCTGCCAGGTAAAACCAGCCAAACATCTCCTCAATGCCACTACAGCCTTGAGAAGGTGGGGGAAGTCCTCCTTTCCATCCAAAATGTACACGTGGTGAGGCACTGCTTTTTATCCTGTGTTTCCTAGGTGGGGGTTTTTTGTCCCCAGTTCTGGTGGCTGCCAGGGTCCTGCTTCTCCCCCCGGACCTGCTGGCTGCCGTGGGGTGGGCGAGGTGCCTTCCCAGTGGGTGGTGGCTGCAGCCCTGGGGCAGGGGTGCTCTGGTCACCCCAGTGCCCTGTGACACCGCCCTGGGGCTGGCTGCTGCAGCTGGGCTGCCCTCAGGCTGGGCCAGCCAAGCACAGGAGCCAGGCTGCAGCTTTGAATTTCACTTCTGAGGTGCCTGTGCAAGAATGGGCATGGAAATACCCAAGCCAGTAAGCTCACAATGAGACCACGTAGGAAGACTCTGCCAATTTTTTACAGCGTCCCAGGGCAAAATGATGTTTAGAGGCTTCTGTGGCATTCACTGTGTCCTGACATTTTCCACACTCTATAGATCTACATCCTTATGTAAAAATGAATTATTTAAATCAATCTTCCCAAAAGTTACTTGATGAATGTCTCTCTTTAAATATTTGAAGAACAGACTTGAGACTTTATCTAGCAAACAAAACATAAATTGAGATATTTCCCTTTTCCATAAAAAAAAAAAAAAAAAAATAAAAAGAGAGAGATAAATAAAGGATTCAGTGAAATCCAAAACACAATTCTACAAGTAGTGCTAGTAGGACAGCAACCTTGAAAACAAAATGCACAAAAATGTGGTTTTTATGAATCCCTGTGTAAAATGGAGGAAAAGGAGAGGATGGGGAAAATCCGAGTGCTAGGGTGACTCTGCCTGTGTGCAGCGGAGGGTTGTAAAAATTTGTCAGGTGCCTCTGACAAGCAAACATTTACAGTTTTATAACCTCAGTATTTGCAACATTTAAGGCATTTCCTGTCTTAAGTATTGGGAAGAACAAGTAAATATTGCCTGTTCTGAGGTTAACTGCTTTGCTTAGGAGGCTTTTCATGGTCAGACCCGAAGAGCAAGAAAACCACAAAAATCCCAAAGCTGCTGTCACATTTTTAATTCATTAGGAACAACTCCTACCTATTCCCAGAGCTACCTTTAATAGTGGGGCTTTTCTGAACCACAGGGAGTTTTGCTCATATGTAGAAAATCTGAGCCTGGTAAAATAGTCCTTGCTTGATGCTGAAAAGCTCAGAACAAAATTTCTTCAGCTAAGTAAGGGGGAGCTCATTTGTTCTGTTCCCTTTTTTCCTTTTGTTTCAAAAGCTATGCTGAATTTCCCCATGCTACTTCATATGCAAATTCTGTAGATATCGCTGAACCTTTGCATTTCCCATCTCGGGCTGGCAGCCTAGACAGCCTGCTGGAAAGCAGGCAGGGTGTGAAAATGGGTGGGCTTAGAGCAGCGGCTGGAGTACATCTCTGCAATTGCTCCATTGAAGCCGGCAGAGCTTGATCGATTTAAGGCCAGATTTGGCTCATGATTGAATTTTTTATGTCTTTGGAGCCAACACTGTGCATAGCACATGGAGCAAAACAGAGTACAGTTACTGCTTTTCATCTCAATCTGTTTCTTGCTCTTCCAGAATTAAGAGATAATGAAAAGCATGTACATATGTGCCTGCACACACATACACACTCGAATCCTTTTCTTATAAAATTATCAATGTTTTTTGCAGACTCAGGGATTCTGGATAGTTCAGATAAAGCTTCAGAGAAATGTATTGAGATTTAGATACTTATTTTAACCAGCCTGAACCTGGATTTGTCCCATGGCTCAGGAAAAGCTTTCCCTGGGGAAGTCTGCTTAGGGGGCAGCATCCATGCAGGGAACTAACTCTGGGTTCAGAGCTGTGGCTGTGAAGCATCCATTACTTTGGGGTAGAAAGCTCACCATATGGCTGTTTTGTTTCCAGTAGCTATAATGTAATTGAATCAATTGCCCTCACATGATATGGGTGTACTAACTGCACATACATAATTTCTTTCTGGGTTTTGAGGCTTGTAAAGAGTGGAGGGTAAGGCCCCTGAGGATAAATCAGTCTAGTTTGTCTTCAAGAAAAATGGGTTTAAATCTGACCTGTGGTGCAGGCACAAATCAATTCAGTGCTTCTGACAGTCCCACGTGGATACTTTCCTCATTTGGAAATTATCCTCTGATGAAGGTTGCTGTCAGTCTTTACACAGCAAGGCTACAAAAAGTGGATATCTTCTGAAGCGAAGGTCATCAGTAAATAACATGCAAAATTCAAATAGAGCTAACCTAAGCTAGGTAAAGGGATAGCAGCAATCCTCATGATACTGTCAGAAAGTAAATAATGAGGTGAGAGGAGGGGAAAGAGAGGAGGAGGCTGCCAAAGGCTGACTTCTCATGATACTGGGATGTCCAGAAACTAAGGCAGTGGGCTGTGCCTGTCTCCCATTTTCCCCTTGCAGCAGGCCCCAGGTAAGGTCAGTGTCTAAACCTACTGTGCCCTAGTTTTCCCAGTCCTCCACTGCTTCATCTCAGCTCCTCTCAGTAAGATAACTGGGGTTTGTGGTTTTTTGTTTCTTCTCTGCTCTCCTCCAGCTCTGTACCAAGAGCTGGGGTAAAAGCACTGCTCTGATCTCTCTGGCCAGGCATTGATACTGCTGCCTGCTTTGTGTCTGCTTCAAGCTCTGTGAATCTTTCCAAGCAAATCCAAAGTGAACTTCACTGCTTTTTCATTCACTGAAAAGACAAAATTTAGACCTGCACAGAAACCAAGGCCAAATCCCAAGAAATAGATGGGACAGCTTTTGGAGGGCAAAGAAATGAAATGTCTAAATGTGTCTTATCTAAGCTAACCACCTGGGCCTCAGGCATTATGCAGCATGGGATGAGTTTCTTCCTGTGTTTTTATTGAGGTGGGACAATGTGTCTTCTGGCAGTGTCCATTTCTTTCTGTTTACAATTAATCCTGGATGACTGGCTTCACAAGGTGCCAGCTGAACAGTTGGGTTAGTTGCATATATCTTGTGGTTGCTGATAAACGGGTTACTCTTTGAAGTCAAATCATGGTTTCATGGGATTTTTGTTCTAAAGGTCAAGAAAGAAGTCTGGGCTTAGATTTTCATATCCCCTTCCTTAGCATTTAGGGGACTCCAAATTTGGAGTGGACCATTTTAGAGCTGGATACCATTTATCAGCAGTTCATCACATTGCCAGCAAGTTTGGAAAGTGTTTTTCAGATCTTTCAGCTATTTTTGTGACTAAAGGATTGTTTTCTGCAGTATGTGTCCTGAAGCAGAAATTGAAAATCTGCCCTTTCAGTGCTATTATTGAGTCTGTCTTGACTTTTAATTTATTGACATACTTGCTTTCCTATATGATATCTAGTAAAAACCCATCTTATTTTTCTCAAGTCCTCTATGCACTTTGCTGTTTAAATACACTTCTTCCATTACTTGCTTCTTTCCTGCCCTGGTTAATTCCTTTTAGACCTTTGAATTTTGTAGCCTAACAGAAGAAGTTTGCCAACTGGCAAATATCTGTACAGGACAAAAGTCCTTACAGGAAAAAAAGTTGAAGGTCATTGTGGAGAAGAGACAGCATTTCTGGAGAGATGGGTTTGAAATACTGGCAATATGGACAAGCTCTGGCTTGGAAAAGCTGATGCTACAAAGCTGCAGAGTGGGAGAAGACAGAAGCAGGGGAAGACAGAGCCAGCCCCTCTGCGACCTGGTGGGAGGCTAAATTCCAAGGTCATACACTACCCCAGGTCAAGCTAATATAGGTTGTGCCTTCTTGGTAAATTTACGCCTTCATACCACTTCTTATGTCTATTTCTCCATTTCACTTTCCACCAAATTGAATTTTTTTTCTATTTCTGCTTCTTGGAAACTTAATTTTCTGCCATCTAATGCCATTTTAGTGCAATCCCTGTACAGACACATTAGGTCAGAGCAGAATTACACAGATGCCAGACATAAAACCTGTATCAAAAAAATTCCATTCCAGCTGGTTGTGGAAAAAATATGTTGATTTAAGGAAACAGAAAAGAAGTCCAGCACCAACTCATGGCAGTAAATTGTGTGTTATTACTAAAAATGGCACACTGCAAAATTTTATGATTTTGTACAATGTGTTGGTTGCTTTTTTTTAAAAAACAAAAGGCAGCATTTTCCATTGAAACACCTTCCCTTTTCTTCACCTCTTCTGTCCTGTTTTTTTGTCCAGAGTAGCTCAGACTGAATCTGCCCCAATAAGGCCACAAACCCATCCCCAGACTCACTTCAAGACACTCACTAGAAGTGTCATTGTTCACAGTCACTTATTTGAAGCTGCACTCTAATTCATCTTCACTCGTTTGTTCCCTACCTATTGATAAGGAGTAGAACAAGGGGTGGCTTCTTTCCCAAGAATAGGCAAATAATACTTCTTCAGAATCAGAACTGCATGTGTTCAAAAGTCTTTTCTGGCCAGGGATCCTTGATGTGCAGCAGGGTATTGACTGCAGGCTTGTAATGTAGAGTTTTCTCGGAGGGGTGAAATGAAAAGATGGATTAGTTGCTTTTTGGGGGGATCTGAGTGTTAATTGGCTCCCTAATAAAATCATCTAGTTAAACTCTGCTCTGTAGTATAACACTGAAGTGTTGGAACTTTTGAAGGCACCCTGCTAGGTTGACTGTACTTCTAGATAATTAATTGAAATGAGGAAAACAACACATACCAAAAAAAAAAAAATCACAGATTTTTCGGCTGTTCTTCATAGACAACGTTGCAAAGATTAACTCACCTGATAGGAAAGGAAGTATCCCACTGAACAAAGGGTTTCTTTGTCTCAAGCATCAGGTTTGGCAAGCACTTCCTTTGGAAAGCCTCACACTTCTAAAGCTGCAAGGAAGAATTTTAAAACCATTAAAATACATTGAGCAAATATGTAGTGGTTTTATGTACATTTCAGCAGGTTTATAGACATTCTAGATGGTTTTATAGGGGTTTTAAACTTTTGGAAACATAGCTTCAAAGCAAAACACAAACATTCCCATTCTCTCCTGTTTATTTCTTGTGGCTCATGTTTGGCTTTTGCCTTCATGTACAGCAGTTCTTTTGACATTGATCATCCTAGGATCATTGAACATTCTTTGTAATTGTTTTCTAAATGTTTGTATTTATCCCATTTGTAATCCTCTGCTAGAAACCCTTGTCCATACTAGGTTATATTCTAATATTGATTTTGTTTCCCTTTCTTCTGGTCTTAGTTACAAATTACAGCATCCTTTTTGCTTGGAATGTTTTAGGGTGATTGATTACTGAATGAATCAAGTGCACCCACATGCTGAGGCTTGATTTAATCCCCTTAGTGCCAGGGATCTCAGAGCACACAAGCTGAAATTATAGCACCCTCTGGAAATAAAGGCCAGTGGATGTTTTTCCTGGATGTTGGACAGCTGTGCCTCTGGGTCCCTCACTTGGGCTCAAGTACCCTTTGAGGGAAGAGAGCTAAACCACAGTTTCTGTCATGTGGCTGTCATGGATTTCTGTGGCTGTCAGAGGAGAGGGAAGGAAGGAAGGAAGNGTGTATATGAAACAGTGACTTGGGATCAGTGGGAAAAACATGTGGCTCCTATTACAGCCAAATTGTGCTCTGAAGTCCCTTCCCCAAAGATAACTCTGCTTGCTTTTATGCAAAGGAAGCAATTGTGACCCTGGCATTGCAAACAGTGCATTTGAAAACTCAGTCTGCTTCCAGCCTTTGTTGTGGGGGGGGACACAAACACCAAGTGTGTGCTGTGGGGACTTGATCAGATACACAGTGATATGCAGCTGTCTGAACCTGAGCTCACAGGTAGGCTCAGGTGCAGAGGCAGGAATTATCTGGGGAGTCGATTACTGTGGTTTCTGCACCACAGTGTGTGAAAGTAGAGGACCACAAACAGCACAGCTTGTGGGGGCTTGTTGCTGATACCCTTTTCATGCCTGTGGCTTGGCAAACTCTTAAAAATGTCATGTAATGTGCACGCCTTTTCCTAGCCTTTGGCTTGCTGTAACCACACTGTACTGAACCTTCAGTTGCAAGTGTCATAATTACCTCCATCTCCTCCTGCTGCTGCAAATGAGCAGAGAGGAAAAGTTCATTAATCAATTATCTGAATTTTGGAGAAAACCAGAGCTGTGATAGTCTCCTGTTTCCTGGAGATTAGAAATATGCCTCCTTCCTTCGGAAGCAGATGCAGCCCCAGCTTAAACAGGGAGTGGGGAGAAAAAGGAGGGGGAGAGCAGAGGGTGCACACACGACCTGGCATCTTGCAAAATCTTAGGATAGAGAAAGGCCTGAAACCACCCTATTGTGAAAATATGTTTCTCACAAAAAAATCTGATATATGGATGAGAGAAAGATCTTAGGAAATAAAACATCTCTGAAGTGCTTTCATCTCATTACACATGATGACCTGCCTTTGGGACTGGTTTTATGCATTTTACTTGCCAAAACCTCTTGAACTTGGTGGCTTGGGATGCTCAGCTTATTTTCCTGGTTCTGTGAGTACTTTATACAACCATTTCACAGACCATTTCTCTCCTCCCAGCTGCTTTCTTTACCATTTGGCTTTGATGTTGTGTTCCCACCTTTCCTTTGGTGGCCATCATTGTGCTCCAGCCTTGTTATAATGTCCTAGCCTGCTTTGGTACCTCCACAGCATCCCAAGGATGCATTTACTGTGGAAGGCTGTTAGGAGATGTTGGCAAAACTGCAGCTAAGAGGCCAAATGGGCAATCTCATTGAAGAAGAATTAGGATATTTATGTTTCTCCATTTAAGAAGAACATACTAAAGCACTTCAGTGGGATTTCTGGTTTTAGAGTAATATTTAAGGCCACAGTCCAGCACACTGTGACTAGAGGCAATGACAAGTACATTTATCAATATTAACAAGAAACCAAAGTAAAATACAGTCATTACTACTTAGTCCAAGTCTTAAGGCAGCAAAATGCATAAGTTAAGCATGTGGTTAAGCCCTGTAGGACTTCAGCCAGTGCTAAAATAGGCACATTTAAGTGATGGGTTGAATTGATGGCTATAATATGTTCCTGCAGATACCAAATTCTGCTTTTTGTTTCTCACTATGTTTCTGTAGAATCCAAATCCCCTTTATATTACATACCAAAAAAGTTACACAATAAGTTATAGAGAAGCTGTAGAGAAAAATCTCCTTTCTCATCCAATCATTTTATTGTTACTGAAATAGGAAGAAATACAGTGCACTATAATCTGACAAAATATTACATGCCTTAGTTCTTTATATGGAATAGGGAATAAACTTCAAGTCTAAATACAAAGAAGACTAGGAGCTACTAGAGAGGGTGCAGTGGAGCTACTAGAGAGGGTGCAGTAGAGGCTACAAAGATGATTCGGGGTCTGGAGCATCTCTCTTATGAGGAGAGACTGTGGGAGCTGGGCCTGTTTAGTCCAGAGAAGGGAAGACTGAGAAGGGATCTCATAGCACACATAAACATCTCAAAGGCATTTGTCAAGAGTGTGGTGCCAGACTAATTTCAGAGGTGCCCAGTGACAGGACAAGGAGCAATGGCCATAAACT
>VZTT01008723.1:0-19982 GCA_013400855.1 Buphagus erythrorhynchus
TCTTTCAAACCAAGACACTAACATACAGAGGAAAGGGTGATTTCTGCAGTGCTTGCAGACCTTGTTTCTGAATGGTGCTATTTGAATTGATGGAGGAAGCAGATGGAAGAGCTGTGAATCTCTCTCTTAACTGTACCCTTCTGGCCAATGCTTCTCATCTGCACAAGGAGAACTCTCCTTGAGTGCCTGCCCTGAGATGGCCTCTATAGCAGATTCATCCTGGCAGCTTGTAGCTTCAAAACATGAAGTCCACATTTTTATGTCACCCAGCAGCCCATGCTGGCCATGAGTTAGCTATTTCATATGATTATGATGGGAAACTCCAATCAGCAGGTAATGAATCTATTGATTTCAAAGTCCATCTAGGCCATGTAGTGTAAATTAGCTAGTGAAATTGCTTTAAAATCCCACACTCTGAGTGTCAGCCATATCTCAAAATAATTTGATTTTTAAATTTGCCCTAGATATCTTATGCAAAGGAGAGTTTCAAAATCATGCCTCCCCAACTCAGATTGAGAATTAAACTGCAAATGCTTTGTGTAAGCCAGCCAGTTCCTAGCATCCTAATTCATTAAGAAAGTGCTATCAGAATTGGGATCCTGCTGGCTACAAACAACTTTGCAGACTGATCCAAAAATAAAATGCCATCAAAGAACCAATTCAGCAGCTGATGAGATTCAGCCATTTCGGGAACAAATAATCACAACTGCTTCCAGGACCTTCAAGCAAAATGATGTTAGACACACAGCAAGAATATATAACACCAAGGGCAATCAAACGAAAATTACAAATTTCCACAGTGTTAGAACTTCCTCTCAAAGTTATTCAGACCACTAGATGTTTTGTCTGCTCTGAGATACTCTTTGATGCGCTGATGAACGATTAAAACCAAGCCAAAATAAAGTTCTTTTGTTAGCATGTCCTAGATATTAGAAATACAATTTATTTTCCCCTGCCAGAGTTTTGGAAAGTTTCAAGATGGTACAATTTTGGAGAACAAAAGCAAAAGCCATGAAAAAAGCCAAACTTCTCCATTCCTGCTTTATTTCACTCTGTAGAGTCTCTCGGCAAAAAATATTCCCATCCTGTGAAAAGTAATGTACCATTCACATTTGCTCAGTAAGCAAACATGTTTTATGTAGCTGTGATATGACCAGTAATTATTACATTGATATTAGAAAGATACAAGTAGCAGTGTTTGTAACAGCTTGTGGACGGTCTATATGTTGTTCAGTGAGCTCTAACTTACAGTCCCAATAGTCCCTGAAATAAAGGGTAATTCTCAGGTCATCTGTGTACTATTACTAGCAATTTGTACCAAAATTCATGTGTTTGTAAGGGCCATTTTTATAAGCATTTGTTTATTCATTCATTTATCTTCAGTCTCATTAAAAATTAGCATATTAAGAATATAAGGTGTAGTTCAGGTTGGTCAATTTTACTTCTGACTTCAACAACTACCAACAATCTGAACATGATAGTCCCCATACTAAATATGGAGTCAACACACAGTCAAGAGATGTGAATCGTTAAAAAACAGCCTTTCCCTGTGGAGCCACCTTTTTGCTACAGTCACAAGCAATTTCTGATGGAATAACCAGAAGTTAGCTCCTGATATCAGTTACAGTGGTCTAATTTACCTGTTATTAACACAGTGACTTTTGTTTTACCTCACTGTAATGGAAATCAGAGTCCTGACTAAATATTCCATATATTCACACCACATAAACATAATGCTACTAGTAAGTGAGCACAAGACTAACATCTTAATGTGTTTATTTCCATTTGCAGCTTGCATGGTAAATGTATTGCAACAATAAGCACTTTTTCTCATGTCCTCCTTTATTTTCACCTTTGTTCTTTATGAGGGTTATTGATTTCTCCCCTCTTCAAATGCTCTATGATCTGGTAAGTCAAAGGGGATAATTTCAATGTTAAGGAGTGGATCAGGACACAACCCTGAATAGAAGCAAAGAAATGTCACTTCTGTGTGAGCCCACTGTTGCACTAGCAGTGCTGCTGTACGTGAAGAACCCCAAACGTCCTCAGGGCCTGATGTCAAAGGCAGGTGGTGTGAAGAAGTGCCTACCTGAAGACAGCGAGGCTCAAAGACCAGAGCACTAGTGGCTTCCTCAGTTCAAATTTTGCTCGTTTGTTCATTAGGTGCCGACCACCAAATATAAAGGCAGCGTACAGAGCTGAAAACAGGAATGATTTCTTCCTGCAAAACAAAACCAAAAAACGCCTGTCAAATGTTTAATTAGCATTAGATGCACAGCAGTCACATATAGACATCACTGCTAAGGGCCTGTACACTTCCCTGAAAGGAAACTCCTTTGGATGCATTCCTGCATCCCAGCTGAGCTTGTAATTTCTGTATGAAACCACATGCCAGCACACACTCAGGGCTGGGTGCAAAACTGACCCTGGGGAAGTTCTGGAAAAGGACAGACAAATTTGGCTCCCATTCTTCTCCAGTTTCAGAAGACTGAACTTCTGTGAGGAACAGAATAGATATCGCAGAGCCCAGACACACTTCTGCAAGAAAAACATGGCTGATACTTGAACCAGCTGATCACATTTGCGCCTCATTTATCTTTTTCATACAAATTTTTGTTTCCTGCACGGTCCTCCCTAAGTGGCAATTTAGTTTCCCATTGTTTCCCCTAAAAAGACACTTAAAGATCATGAGCACTGCAACACACCATGATAAGCCTCACAAGAAGCAGAGAATCAGCAAGGAGAGGTCAATAGCCCCATTAAGCAGCAGGACCATTCTGGCTGGCATTGCCCTGTGTCATCGCCCTGCCCATGAGTGCTGGTTCAGGAAATCCAGTGCATTTGCTGAAAGGTCAAGCAGGTCTCTCTTAAGGAACTTCAATTATACTCTTCAAATTGCTAATTTTATTTTTAGAACTGCCTAATAGTAGTCCAGCTCAGCAATAATAACCAAGTATTTGAACTCTGCTACTGTAACTCATTGTAAATCAACCATTAGAGGTCAAGAATAGACTCAGCCTGGGATTCCTTCCCACACAGCACAGTACTACACTGACTAAGGCTTAATGATGTACACTATTAATGGTGGCCTAACTGGAAGGGCATCTATTCAAGAATAGAATTTTTTCTACATAATTTATTACTATATTCACAAATATAGGGTGGGCTATGGTTTTGAACCAGGAGGTTCTGGTTCCTATTGTACACCAAGAAAGAATGACAAATACTCTCAAGAAAGGTAATTCATTAATGTAACAGAAAAGACAGCAGCAGGCTACAAGACCTTTAGGTCCTTCTGACACTGGAATCCTGAGGGCAGCAGTGGAAGACAGGCCTATGATCAGGGCATGGCACATTGCCCAGGCTTCCCATTGGGAGAGAGGCTCACCCATACTGAGGTCTTCAGACTTTTCATAGGATTTTCAAACGGATATTTAAATGACAGCATGTTGCTTCACCTCAAGATAAAGACAAGTATGTGCCATGGTGCCACTACTGGTACCTAGTAGATGCCACCTCTGGGCTCTTCCATTGTGATTGGCCAGCTGAGGTTACTCTGTGCCAAGGAATCTGTCCAGCACAGCACGGTTCTGAGGGCCAAGCAGTGTGGCACAGCACAGCATGTGCCTGTGTCTCCTCAAGGCAGCTGGTAAAGGATCACAAGACCCTCAATGGCCAAGGGTCTTCCTGGAAGGTTCAGAAAAACTAAGAAGAGCTGTAGCACATCTGACCGGAAACACAAAGAAAGCACATGCAACCTTCAATCAAGATGAATGAATTGAATTTTATATAAGTTTGAAAGCTAAGTAAAAACTAACTCCAGAGAGACAGATGCATATCAGTATGCATTCTGCAGCATGCCATTTTCTGTCCACTGAGAAATTCTCTTTCTACTGATGTATTTATAGCTCTGTGTTGTAAAACATGGGTAATTGCATGAAAATACACCTGATGGTCTGAGAAGGAAGGACCCAGTGCCTGTAATCCACTGGGTGAGCTTTAGCATCCATGCTGGCAAAAGCCCCAGGAAGACCAGGATGACCACAGAGCCAGCACCCTCTCACCTTATGCACTGAGATGGTCTAATTGCCATGGCAATGGTTATCACAACCAGGTTTTGAAAATCACAAAGCCTCAGCCCTTATTCATATAATACTGAAAAAAGCATTTATTTTTACTTCACTGGTCAGGGAAGGGACAAAATCACCAATTTGAAAGCATGACTGCACTCTAACTTGGCTGGAGATCAGTAAATATTTGTTAACCAGTCTGGGTAATGATGAACCACCTCAAGCTTGCTCGTACTGAACCACCTAACTGTTTACACAAGATTTATGGGTTAGAAGATAGAAGCAGGCTCTTAGTGAGTCTGGACTGCATTCCCATCTCCTTCTCTCTGCAGCCTTCTCAGCAGCAGTGTGAAGTGCAGCACATTGCTGCTCTGGGCATGGGTGAGGTCTATCTATCTGGTCCATGAATGGATCTCAGATCTCCAAAGCAACTGAAAGCAGTGCAGGATGACATCCCAAGTAGTGTAGGGGAAAAGACTGCAATGCAGTGCTGCCATGCAGTGCCAACACAGCACAAGCCATGCAGGCTGGCACTGGAGGATGACAGGATTCAAGAGCAGTACCTAGAGACACTTCACAGGAAGGCAAGCTGGAAACAAGCTGGAAACATTCAGTTCTAGATCAAATACAGCCGAGACATCAAAGTAATGGTTCAACTTCAGCTCCAGTTCAAGACAAAAGAAGCAGTCTGAATGAGTTTGCAGTTCAGGTCTATGTTCTGTCTGTCTCCACTTCTTCCTGAGCAAGATAATCTATATATTTACATCAAGTAACATTTAATTTTGCTTCTTATTACTGAAACTACCTTCTGTGAGTTCAATCAATTTATTGAGGTCAATAGTTACGTTACAGCAATAAGAACAGATAAATTTTTAGGTCACTTTAGAGCTTTGTAATGAGTATAGCATTATTTAAAATTATGGTAAATGGTACTCCCAGAGTATGCAGCAGTGGCAGCTTAGTATCAGCAGTGGCAGACATGGCAAGATTTGACTGCACACATGATGTGAAGTGCAGACAGCAGCTGTAAGCAGTTTCAGACGAGGGACACAGTATTATCTCTCATCAGAGGTAAGCACAATACTGAATATGATTAGGCTGAACTTGAAATCATCGACTGTTTTGATGCCTGCTACTTTTTGTACTCAAAGGACTTTGAATTTTCCCCATGTTTTCAGCCTAACAATGGTTAAAAGAACTGGGCAGGCCAGGTGATAGAATTACAAAGGGGTTGCAGAGGTATGTACTCTTAATCTGATAAACTCCATTAGACTGGTATTAACCAGTTTCCTACCAGTGTTTTTATGATGGATTTTCCCAAAGGTTCATGCTACAGTCTGGTCCTGAGCTAGTGACACAAAGCAATGGCAGTCTGACAGAATTCAATTAGGTCTAATAAAATTTTAGCCAAAGGAGGGTAATATTGAACAAGCATTTTGAAAGAGAGAGGTTTGGAGCTGTTCTGGAGCAACTTTTCAATATTATTACCTGAAGTGAAACTAAATAGAGCAGAACGATGACAAAAAAAATTAACCTTGAAAGAAACTAAAAAAATAAAATCCCTCAAAGTAATTCAGTAACAGACTTGCGTCCAATAACTTAAATGTTAGCACATTCATATGTTTGTCTTCAATTCTGTTTTGCAGGGTAACACAGTAGACATAAAGACAGGGCTGCCAAATCCTCCACATTTTTCTGGCATTTCTGTTTCTCACAGTTGTCTCCCACCTTCCTACATTTTCAGACTTTGAGGACTAAGTACTATCTCTACTGAATACAACTCCATGTTCCTCTTGACAAAAGTTGCCAGCTCTTTCCCCCTTTGTAGGTTTCTGGAGAACCTATTAAAAGCTGTATTTGGGCTTACTACAAGAAAGAGAGGCAAGAGGGGCTATGCGCTGAAGATGTGAGACAGATCTTCCAGGACAGTAGCAGAGAGATGGCTGTGTCATGAGGCAAAGGGAGAGGAAGAAGCTAGGAGACATGATGGGAGAAAGAGAAGAGAAAGGATGAATAGTAAGCATGGTAGCAAATGATGGGAGGTTGCAGACATGAGATGGACATAAAGCTGGAACAGCATGGAAGGCAAGGAGGCTTGAAGTCCTTTCTGTCCTGGAACCCCTGGAAGGATGTTTCCTGCATCCATGGGCACACCTATGGCAGAGGAACAGAGACAGGAAAAAGTATAGCTGAGAAGACAGGCAGAAACTGAGAATGAAAAAGGAATACAGCAACAAAGCTTCTCCTTATTTCCAGCCAGGGAGTCCCATGCAGGAAAGCCCACTCAGGCACCATGGAGTGACAAGAAGAGATCACCCACCCAAGCCTCAGGCAGGAAAACACAGTACTGGGAAGGGGCAGCAAATAATCCAAAGAGGAAAGCAGTGAGCAGTGATAAACAAATAGCTGAGGAGTAAGAAATCCTGACTTTCTCAGAAGCACTTATTTATAAAATGCTGACAATACAAGAATTACCATAGTATTCTAAAATTAGGGGCCAAAACCTGAGGGTGAGCCTCATGTGCAGCA
Organism: Buphagus erythrorhynchus; assembly: GCA_013400855.1. Taxonomy (NCBI): domain Eukaryota; kingdom Metazoa; phylum Chordata; class Aves; order Passeriformes; family Sturnidae; genus Buphagus; species Buphagus erythrorhynchus. Next base: position 6,600 of record VZTT01008723.1, read on the forward strand.
GCGTGAGACAGCCCCCCATCTCTGATGCAAAGTGAAATAGCCCTAAATATTGCAGTACTGCTGAAGGAGGTGGTTTCAAGCCCAGATGTACTGTTGCCATTTTTTCCCCTGAAAATAGTAGACTGAGTCATTATTGTAGAGTTCTCTGATGTTAATGAGTAAACTGAAACAGATATATATATATCTGTGAGCATTATACAATTGACTATTCCCATGGGATTTTCCTTTATCATTAAGGAAAGTCCTTCTAGAAATGCCCAAAGGACAACCTTATCACAGATTGTTTAACTATCTTTTATCATGTAATACAGGATTATCTGCATAACAGCATTCAGTAGGGGAGTAGTAAAGTGGTGTTAGCCCCCTCTTTCTACATTCTATAGGATTTTTTAGGCTTTTTAAAATCAAGACATATTTACTTTGCACATTCAAAGCTCATTTTTCAATTCACTACCACTTCTTCATCTGTTGGAAAGGGAGCACAACAGGTTAAAAAAAATCCCACTGCCATTGCCAGAGCAGAGTATTGCTGGAAAGTAAACAGGCAGTTTCAGGTTCCTGACATTTTTCTGTTGGCCTTCTTCATCACCATTTTATTGATGCAAAAAAAAAATAGATTTACTGAACAGAAAGAAATAAAAGCACGTTTAGCTATATGAAATATAAGGGAATTTCCCTACTGCTTTCTCCCAGCTTTTAGCAGAAAATAACAACAATCCCTTTGTTTATAATTGAAACTAATTGAGAGTCTAGCTCAAGTGCTTTGACCTGAACCCATGTGAATCACACACCATACCCGTGTCCACAGATCAGCCAGCAGGGCTGGTAGCCTTGGCAAAATTACTTTTTTTCTGGTGCTTATTTAAAAATTACACATTCTGTATAAAAAAAGGGTGTGAAAATGCTTCTCAGTCTCTCAGTGTTTCTACCTCAGAAATACTGTTAAAGCAAACCTTTCTCTCCTTCTCCACAGATAATTTTGACAGAATCAGCAAGAAGAGATTCTATGTGTGGATATGCCAGATCTGTGTGTGAAAATATAACCTGTACTCCTGGCTTAGATTTGAGTTCCTGCAGCTGCTTCCCATTGACTGTAGCAGCCTTCATAATAAAGAGAGATAGACACACAGAAGAGGAAGACCTGTCTGATACACGCATGCCAACAGAGTCAGATTTATTCCTACAGCTCAATATCCTTTGACATTTATATTTAGCACAGTCACACGCGTAGGTGATTCACTGATGATGGTCTTTGACGTAAAAAGCTTTCAGAGAGTAAACACAGACGTATCTCGTACCAATCATCTGATCCCTTGATTTCTAAAGCCTATGTCTCAAAAGGCCATTCAGCCTCCTTGTGACAGGTACTGTTGGATGCACAAGTCTGTGCTTCCCCCAAGGCTGGAGCACCTCTCTCCTCTCTGAGAGCAAGGGAAGAGGAGTCAGGGCCCTGGGAACATGTATGGGCCAGGGATAATATTCCCTGTTATTCCCCTACATGTGCTTTCTCTCTGGGGTGCTGTTCCCATCACCCAGTTCATGTCATTACTGCCAGATAGTACTTCTGTCATTGTCCTGAGCCCTTAACACACATAAAGGAAAGAAACATGGGGCCAGGAGGCTGCCAGGAGGACTGCTGTGGGAACTGTCCCAAGTACAATGTTGCTGAAAAGGATGGAAGATGAGGAATACTTGCACGTGCACTCTTGCTCTATGAATGCTAGTGGCTGAGCTGAGGGGCAGTGAAGCCCAGGTCCCCTGCTGCCCAGGTCAGAGTGCCAAAGGTCAGAACTGCAGGGGCAGCAACCTCTGAAGAGTAGAGCAACTATTTTTTTTTGTGGTATCTCACCAGCTCATAGCCTGCTCTGGTCCAGTGGAGATAGCCCCAGTTTACCACCAGCCAATTTGCATGAGCACTGTCCCAGGGGAGCAAGAGGCTGTGCCCACCTGAGCCTCTGCCCACACTGCATTCAGTCAGATCCAGGGGCAGGAAACCACTCCTGCATTGGAAAGGCAGCCAACAGCCCTAAAATTACAAAGAGGAGAAACAAGGGCACGGAAGTGTGGGGCCATGGGGGAAGATGGCTCATGTCCTGCACCTCCCTGATGGTTGCATCTGTTTTGTTGAAGTGTTTGCCAGTAATTTGTAACACTCATGTTTGCAAAACATACGTGTTACAGACTATTAGCCATACACATAAAATGTAGGCAGCTAGAGAAAAGAAAAGCAGCAAACTTTTCTTGTTTCCTCTGTGAGTGGGAAAATACAAGAAAAGCATAAAGGTGAGAAAACATAGTTAAAATTCAGGAATAACTTTGGCTTTTTATTTTCTGATAGAAGGGGCAAACTCAGCTTTGATGCATAGTCCCCTGTTCTTTATAAGCCTCATACAGGCTTGCTGGAACAGCCCATAAACCTGTGAAAAACTCATTAGTTACAATCCCAAATACAAGCCATGTCACAAGAGAAAATAACCTCTCAAATAGAAAGCACTTCAGAAAAAGATCCCGAACAAGTTCCAAAACTTTGGGTTTTGAAACCAAGTTGCCAAAATTATCACTGAAGGGAAACCAGCTTCATCTCTGGCTCTGCCCCAGACTTCCTCCACTCATGCTTTGAATGAGGACCCACTCAGTGGAGATGGCAGGTGAGTGTGCTTGCCATCACAACAGCCACCCCTGAAGTTTTCACCTGGCACAGACAGCAGTGGAAGTTGCAGCCCAGTGGGTTGGGTGACTGGGATGAGCCACACCATACCCTCCTACCCAGTTGGCATCCCAAGTGACCCGGTTCAGCCTAAGTCAAAGCCTGCATCACCCCATCCTCCATGTCACCACACATCCCAAGGATGGGCCACATCCCAGGGATGGCATCTGACCACACTGTTACTGACACCGATCACATGTAACAACTATTTTTGCACAACCCTCTCCAAGATTGACAGTGCCAGTGCTAAGAATTTAATCTAGCTCCACAGAAGCCTACTGGAAAAATGATGACCATCCATATCCCTGTTAAGAGCCTTTACAGAAGCTCAGTGTAGTCAGAGAAATTCCTTGACTGGGAGCCTCTGCTAAATCCATCAATATCACTCTGACAACATATAGAGCTCTTAAGACAAAGATTTGGAGTTATAACATGTGACAAATCAGGGTGTTCCAACTCCCCTTGGACCCACCACCTTTTTCCAGGCTTTGCTGAGACTTTCAGGCAGTTGGTGGAGAGCTGGTAAGAAAGCAGAGAAGCTAATGTAGGTCATAGGCACTGCAGTTTGATGAAAAGCTACAGTACTTTCACTTCTAATTTCATCAATGTAAATGCAAACCTCTGGCCTCCACAGTAAAAACCTGGAGCTAGTACACACAACTGCAAGTGAACTTGGGGACTACTAACCTACATCCTTCCCAGTTGAAGTCATTGTGTTTGTTCCTACCTCTCACCTAAAAGCAGGTAATGAAGATGCTAATAGAGGTATGTCATACAGTCATAGCATTTGATCTGCTTCATCTGATCAAATTAATCAATGGTTATGACATTTTGTAATTTTACACTTAAAGGAGTACGTCAATGTAAGTCCTTCAGACACAGGAAGATCCCTGAAGAAACTCAAAATGTTATTTATATAGAAAAGTGTTGCTTTTTTAAACTGCTTAGCAGATAGATATTTGTTTATTAAACAGGACGAAATACAACTCAAGTAACAGATCAGTAAGAACGCTTTACTGAAACTGCCTTTGCCCATGCACCTGTGGAAAGCCTCAGCACCACAGGAGCAAGCTCAGGTCCCTCTACCATTGCAAAGGCAATTTGTAAATATTCTGGGAAAGTGTCTGTTGGATCTCAAAAAATATTTAAGTAAAAATAAAAGCAGTCATTCAAGATGAAACACGGCAAATGGAGGAGTTGCAAGCAGTGCATTATTTTTCTATCTATCCGCCCTAAAAGACATTCCAGCAGACACTGCTCCCTTCCAGCCTTCTGCAATACGACCTCAGAAAATGATGTTGCTACAACTGGCAGTGGATTGCAAAACACAAACAAATAAAAACTGTTCTGATTTCCCTGAGAGCATTCTCAGCCAAAACAGACATGCACAATTTTCTTACAGAGCAGAGCGCAATCTTAGAAAGGACAGCAAAAAGCACAAATAAGACCTTACAGCCAGGGCTTGTTGATCACCTTATAGAAAGCATCACCATATAACTTTTTCAGTGTTGGAAAACAATAAATTATCCTGGAGGAAACCAAACTAAGGGGATGCCTGAAAAGCATAATTTAGTATATGGTCCTGGGTCTGGCCAGGACAGGGTTAATTTTGCAGTAGCCAGGAGGGGACATGGCTTGGACCCAGAGGTTATTCTGTACCACCACAGTCACTGCTGAGGTTGGAAGTAAGGGAGTCTTTTCTGGGGAGAAGGGGTTCCTTTTGGTCAAGTGAGCACGGCAGGGGGAGCTGTCCAGTCCTGTCTGCTGCTGGGGGTTTTCTGTGTGAATTCTTCCTTTCCTGTACCCTCTGTCATTAGTGTTGTTGCTGCTACCATTTTTTTCTCATCTCACTGCTCTTTCCAGTAAATTGTTCTTATCTCAACCTGTGGGACCTCCAATTCTCCTCTGCAGCAGAGGAGTGGCCAGGAGGGGAATGAGTGAGAGGAGCATGGTTTTTCGTGGGAATTCTAAATTGGAACATGCCATTCCTATGTCAGATATACACTTACTCCCATTTTCTTCCTCACCTAAAGACCTAAAACCATATACACGGATGAGACCAAGTCAGCAATACCATTTGGCGGCCTAGCCTTGATTAAAAGAGGATACTGGTACCAGTGATATTGCAGTAATGGAACTGTGGAATAAAATGTTTTGCTTTCAAACTTTCTGAATGTCCCGGCAACCTGTGGGAGAGAATGGAGCAAAGGAACTCATAAAAATGGACATTTTGGTGGAGAAGCAAATGAAAGAATCTCTTCCAGCATCCCCTACTGAAGACAAATCAGATCATCATGAGAACAACTGCTCTGACTGGTCCCATAGTACTTTTTGATGCATTATGTCAAGGACTGCTAGACATATCCAATAGAATCTTCAAGGACATGCGACCTTTGTCTGTGGGTGAGAGAGCAAGTAACAAAGGATGCTAATGGACATGCTGCAGTGAACCTAGACCTAACTCTTGACCAATCAGAAACTGGCAAAATCCAGACAAAAAACGGGGCAATCTTTTCATAATATTTTCAATTACCTCTCTAAAACAAAGAGCTGTGCCCAACAGCCATTGTCCTTCTTAATCAACTGGGAATTGGGTCAGAACAAACAGAAAGGTGTTTCAGCAGGGCCCAAAACTTGCAACAGGAAGCAGTTTGGAGTAGCTAGGAGGCAGGTTTACATGCTGCTACCTCCTTCCAGCACAATGCTTTGCCACTTGTCCAACATCATCTGATTGTTATCATTATGACATGGCATTTTCATGAACTAAACCTCACTACTACTTACTTAAGAGTTTCCTGCTTTTCATTCCCACTGGAGGTTTCAATATCCAGAATAATCTGCTAATAAATTTCCAGGTACTTTCAACCTGTCACAATTCCCATGTGGTTGACTGTGACCTATAGCTTCTCCATTAAATCCAGAATTGTTTTACTTGAAATCAGTCAAGGCAGTACCTTTAAAGCAGACCCTTTCAAATGCAAAGGTAAAGGTAAACTGGCCTGAATCCAACTAAAAGTCTTTGAGGAGTATATTAAGTACCATGAGAAATACTGTAAGCAATAAACTAGTGGAAGTAATTTTCTAATTTCTACCAGAATTTTTAGGATCTGAGGTGGACAAAATTTAAGAAGCAGGATGACATTCCTAAACCTGTAGTGGAAAAACTAGGACAAAGGAATGTAGCAAAAGCTGTACAATCACCAACATCTGTTCCTCAGCTAAATATCACAGCCTGGCTGTTTTTTGGCCATTTCCTGCAGACATCCGGCTTGCACTCCTGAACAAGTCCAAAACAATCGGCATAAACCAGCAGGAGTGGCACAAAGCAGTACAAAGTACATGGCATTAATGCAGCTTATCTCCACCCTGTCAGCAATATGGTTGTGACAGCTTGCTCTGGCTTTCCACCTCTGCCTACAGCGTCATGCTTGGCACACGCCCCTCTGTCTCTCTCAACAGGTGGCAAGACCCACTGGGTCTCCCAAACTAAAGAGTCTGAGTCTCTTTTTGCTTCCAGCCATTAGGGTTTGACTGACTGCATTCTGCCCTTAGCCACCCCCTCATCTAATTAGATGGGATACTAAACTGCTTAGCTGTATTTCACTTTCCATCGCAGCATAAGAAGACCAGGTTACTAAAGGATTAGGAAGTATAACATTAAAGTGTTATATATACAAAGAGAGTTGCCTCTCCTAGTCTCTGCTAAATCTTGCTCAGAGGGGACCTGTTAAAAGACAGGAGATGACAAAAGGAAAGAAATGACAGACAAACAAGGTAATGAATCTGGACTATGGTGGAACTGGCTGCATACATGACCCAAGAGAAGGAAAAGAAGCATTATAAAGAGAGAGCAGTGATTGACATCGAGCTCTTTTGGACAGGAAGACAAATGGAGCAAGCAAGGGCATAAATATGAATAAATTTTTAAACAATTCACATACATCAATAGCCAGAACTTAATGGCGGTGTTCACTAAGGGACAAAAAGCAGAACCAGATCATTGGAAATGAATAGGAGAGCCTGTTACACGTCAGTGATCCTGCTTCAGATTCTTCTCAAAAAGAAAGTAGCTTCCTGTGAAGGCAGAGAACTTAAGATACCTGACCTTGGTTTGTTCTCAAAAGTCACATAACCAAAATTTGTTTTACATCTCCTAATATATTCCATTTCCTGTTCTCTTCTTAATTTGATTGTACACCACCGTAACTAGTGGATTTTGCTCGAATTTCTCTCCATGGCAGGTTTACTAACTTACAGGTGGCCTACAAAGAAGTTAAAAAAAAAATCTGTTCCAGTCAAAAGCCAGGCTAGTCCTATATTAATTTCTGTATCACACAGCTACTATAGTAGAATACTCTCCACTCTCATCACCTATGGTTACCACTTCTCTTTTGCAGAGGTTGTAAAGTAAGAAGTAAATCTGCCTCCTGTATCTGCCCACTGTTTCTCTCATGTTATGATCAGATGGCACATGAACCCATCTGCAACAGTATCTCATTCAAGGATGCTCTATTCCCTTTGCAAACAGAATACAAGAGTCCCTTGGCCCCTGCGTGCAGGATTTGGAGAAAGGGGGAAGAAATTGATCCTCCCAAAGACATTGTTTTCTCAGAGGATGCCCTGGGGTGCTCCAGTGCTTTTCAAGTCTTGCACCAGAGCTGAACAGAAGCAATACCCAGGCACTGCTCACCTTCACTGTCCCTGCGCCTGGTGGCCCCACCACAAAATTCACATACTCAACTGGGAAATATCTGATGCTTCCTTGCTAAAGCTGCATGATCCAAGCACCTACCACACTCTCCAGGGGTGGGGCACTCCAGTTTCTGGGCATTAAGTACACATTAACAGTAGCCTGCTTTTATGAGCCTCTCCTCCAGAAGATAAATGCTCTCTCTTTGAGGTTGGTAATGATCAACACAACTGCACATTTGCCACCCAGCTAACCTAAATGCCTGGAGAAAAAGTTGCACAGCTGTGTATTCAACAAGCTTTTCCATTTCCATGATACCCTAGAACAAATGGAAGCTTGTTAATGTTTACTGCTTTTGGTTTTGCTTCTTCTGTTGCTGTATCTTGCTTTGAGATTTATGAGTGTAAGCATGCTATAAATGCATATTAGAGACTTCCACAATTACTCTGCATCTTGACTGACACTTCACTCCAGCCTGTTTTCCAAAAGGCAGATAGTCTTGCAATTGAAAGAACCACGGGGAAAGAGTTTACTCACATTTTAGGCAGCTATGCCAGCGATTCCCCTTCTGCCCCATTGCAAGGGGTTTTCTACTTTATCCAATTTCTCCAGATCACTGGGACTTCAGCTCACTAAAAACAAAAACATTTTAGAGACCTTGACCTGCACCACCACCAAGGGATCACCAACATGACATGTGCCCCTATGTTTGCCTGCATCCTGGCCATGGTTCTGCTGCGTTGCAGTCAGCCTGTACCTGCACTAAGAGCCAGCAGCAATGGTCTCGGGCACAAGCTCTGCTTCTGCTTCTTTGGGGCTCCAAGCTGCTATGCTCACACAGTCAGCAAAGTGCAGGGGTGCACCAGCTCATGTGGCCATGTCCAGTGCAGCCCTTCATTCTGGTCCTTCCCGCTAGTCTGAATCACTGAGGTGACGGCAAGCACAGAGGGACAAGTGACAGAGAGAAACCTCTGAAGAAAAATATTCAGTTCCTCTGTCTTTTGCCAAGAAGGAACAACATTTTTGCTTGAAGTTTTGGTTCAGCAGTTTCAGTCCCATTGGTAGAACAGGTTGGGCCAAAACCACAAGTTTGTGATTCATAGCAAATTTTTTTATTTCAGCCTACAGTTTATGTTTTAGTCCCTCTACCGGTTTACTCTATCAGCAAAAAGAATCAGCAACTCCCCACCTTAGACATTTAGCAATCTCATAGGACCCCGGTGACTTGTTCAAAGATACATCAAGCCTGTAGTTGCAGAAGTTTGTTCTTTTGGAGACTGAATTCTCATAAATACAGCTTTGAGCTTCTCATCCACATTTCCGGAAAATGCTGGATCTGTGTTACAGTTGCCACTCCATCCATCCTACCCCACCCCTGGTAGCTTTTGCCCTAAATAAAACAAGTATATTAGTGTGGCTACAAACCAGATGATGGATATAACTAGACCTTAGTCACAACTGTACGAGTTGTTATTACTTAAATCTAACTGTGCTTCCTTATTCTTCTATCTCTGTATTTAAACATTGTGCTGATATACACCAAATTCCCTATAGCACTATAACACACTTTATTCATATCTCACATGTGCTTGTTTGCTTGGATGGTGGGAAGAATAAATCCCACTTCTACTCCTCACTCACTCCAGTTAAATAACACCAGCACTGTGGATAAAAATTAAATGCTACTGATTATACTATTATTGGTAACATGCTAAATACTATATAAAATGACATATAAATGAATATATTAAATAAAAATTAAAGAAAATGTATTTACTCACAAAAGAGGCAACTAGTTGAGAATGAGGCACCATGTAATTGAAACTTAACCCCGGTACTACATTTGCATTCACAGAAAGAACATAAACTTTGAGTAAAACTATATTCAAATGACTTGGCTAAATTTGGTGCTCACAGGCTGTGCTAGGCTGACATCTTTCTGAGAAGGCTCATGAATTGATTCCATTAGACTTTCTAAAACCTACTGATGATAGGATGTTTTAATAAGCAATGGTTTGGGAGCTCCTTGAGACCAAGAAAAAGCTGGCAATGTGTCTATGTGAATTTAGTGGCTGCACTGATCCAAAAGAGCAACAGTGCAAAAACAAGCAGCGGCTTCTCTTCCTCACCATTGTACACTGAAGCACTTTAAACCATAAAGTTGTTTAAACTATAGGGGTGGCACATTAACCATCTTTCCAGCATACGTCCTGCAGGCAAAATGAAAATGTGAAAATTCTGGTACAAAACCTAATCGTCCTGCTTTTAATATAACTGGAAAGTGACAGAATAATGTCTTAATGTATCCACATGGCTTATTCTTGTATGCTAATGCACTATGGAGAGAATAAGCATTCCTGGAAAACTCTGCATCCAAAGCTCCATGAACCCACGAGGACTAGGGCTCCTTCACAAAATGAAGGCTCCTTCACTATTTAGCTGTTTTCCAGCAAACTTTGTGAGCTTTCTGAAAGGTGTCTCTGGGGGCAGAGTTTTAGATGTAGTGCTGCAGCTCTTTCCTTTCACTAGTCAAAAGCACTTCATGAGATGTTTCCATGACTTCAGGTCAGCATCCTGCAAGGGAGCTCATCCCAAATGCTCCCACACCCACCACCTCTTAGTCTGTCTGAAAAAAAAATCTCTGCTTCCCCCAAATTAAACATCTTATGGAGAGGTAAAACAGGCTGGCTATTTGTCTCTGATGGGTCTGAGGAAGAAGTCATACAGGCAGTGAGAAAGTTGGGAAATTAAAGCCCCTGCAGCTGCCTGCCAGCAATGGGCACACATTACCGCTCCCGTGGCTCCCTGGGCTGCAAGTGTGTGTCGCATGAAATAAGTCCATACCTGATGATTAAATTTCTAAATCGTTGTTTCTATGCAGTGTCTGGGGGCAAAATATAGGGCTCTGTTATCCTTCCTGGAGCTGTCAATACTGGACCAAAAAAACTGGAGGAAAAATGTGGAAACAAAAAGCTGAAGAAAACTAAATTCAGGTCATGGCTGTGAGTTGGATCAAGCAGCTAGAGTGAAGGCAGGTCCTTTTCTTTGCTTTCTTTCCTTGCTCAATGCCAGACTTGTTTAACAAGACTCTCCTTGGTGAATTTTCTTTTGTAATTAACAAAAGGAAAACATGCTTCTCTGCATTAAAAGAAAAAACAAACAAACAATGCAGCTGCCTTTTGTAATCCATTTCCATTTTTAATACTAGGAAAAGGTTTTGCTGCCTCTGCTTATGTGCAGTCTTACTTTTCAGCCTTCTTTAGTTTGGGAGGGAGAAAGGGAACAAGCAAGCATCTTAAATGACTGAGGATTTCTGTATTCATATTAAATGATAAACACCAACAAAATAACAGTGAGAAACAGTTTCTAGCACACAGGCTGGGCAAATCTATCACAACAGACACAGTGGGTGGATGATCTCACAAGGTCTGAAGGATTATCTTGCTCTTCAGCCTGCACTAATCATACAAGCTTTAATTTTTAATTTTTTTAAAAGATCTTTTGATGCCTTACATAGGCTCTCACAACTCTTCCCTGCTCAACATCTATTAAAAAACCCTGGCAGGTTGAGTTTGCTGTCATGCAAGAGGGAAGGTGAGGAAGGTATATAATTGCTTCAGTTTTCTTGGCAGCAGAACAAACCCACAGACGCCAGGCACTACTAAGTGTAGGCAGGAAGATGACTCCCAGTCATTAGGATATCCAAACTCTGGGAGACTCTGCTTTCCAAGTGCAAAAAAGTTTGTCTGCTTCAAAGATGGGGCTTGGCAAGTTGGGGAAAAAATAATTAAAGTCTAGGTGATGGGCTGCCTGACCCTTCAGGTTCCTTACAAAATTAAACTGGGCTTGGGCACTCCTGCCTGCACCCCATCACTTCCTGTGTGACTGTGCTGAAAGCGATCACTGGGAGGAGAGTCCCAGGAGAGGAAAAGCTCAGTGGTGCTGGGTACGGCTGGGTGTGACACATGAAGGTGGCAGACAAGTCTCACCTCTACCCTACAACAGAGTCTTTCTGCAAACAGAAGCATGCAAGCCTAGCACCTTTAATTTGCAAAAGCTTCTCCCTTGCCTTCCAGCACTTGCAGTGCCAACGCAAATCCCCCAGGCTGCAAGGCTGGGACTTGTTGAGCAAGATGTACCCAGTGAAACTCTGACTGAGGCTCCTGCACAGCACGACAGCATAAACTACATATACAGCCATCCTCTGGGCAGGAAACTTCCTATAAACTGCATACCTAGGAGAGCTGCAGAGCTATCAGCAATGAAGGGAAATCTAGAGAAGGAAAGACGGAAAGGAAAAGTAAGTTTACAGGCATTAAGAGACACAAAGATCTGCCCCTGCAAAGCCACATAGTGATTGTCAGCCCAGCTCATCTGCTACATCATCTTCTGCATCCTTGTAGCCCAATGACACAGGATGGTCTATCTCCAGGGCCCCTGAAGCCAAGTGCTGTCTAAACCATTCAGATACAGAGACCAGGACCTGGGACAGGACTTGAGAAAATTTCGTTACTCTGGACCATGAGATGAGCTGGAGTGGCTGCAGTGGTAATGATCAACAAGGATCCCAACATGGTCCCTGTCATAGTATCAAGTCTGCCTCCAGCACAGAACTCTGCAGACCCAGGGGTTTTAGTTGCAATAATAGCTGGTAGCTCAACCCAAAACTAATAAATTAAATAAATTAAGATTGCCTTGGGGCTGACTCATAGCAGAAATGTCTTTTACTGGCCTGTGCTTCCTTTCCCCAATGTGCTTGCCTCCCTCACAGCAGAACAGTGAAGAACTACAATTTACCAGTGAACAGGCCCCCACACCTCCCCAAGCCAAGCCCAGCTTTGCTCAACTTTCACATTCCTGCAGCTACATAAACACTTTAAAGGGCTCCAGTTTAGAAGGCAACTCAGAGCCAAACGTTCAAACCCTTTACTCGAAAAAGCTCACTGAGCAGTACCCATGAACAGATTCCTCCTTCTTCTTTTTATTTGTTTTGCCAAAATGCTTTGCTACATCAGTGCGTTGATTGGGCTGACAACCGTGGGTCCTGGGAACTAAACAGTAAACTCTTTGCAAGCCCATTCCTAGCAAATATGCCACTTGTTGTAAGAGCACGTTTTTGTCTGGATCAGTTTGGTTTGGATCAGTAGCATTTGTTATGCATCACCACAGAATAGAAAGAGGATAAAGATTTCAGGGCTTGGCTCTACACTGTGTGTGCACAAAGGAGAGAGAAAGGGAGCCTGCCTCTTAGTGATAACAGTATTTATCAAGACTGCGTAAGTCTTGGAAGTTTTTACCAACTAATGTTGACAAGTCTTTTGTAGTTTTATCCCCTTTCCCAAGAGACCTCCTTAACGACAGCACCTACACTGAGGCACTTGGCAGCTCAGCCATTGTGGCAGCTGAAGCCAAAAGGGCTAACAGGGAATTAACTGAGTCACTCTCTCACTTCAGTTCAGGTCAGCCCAGGTCGTGGCTGAGGTGATGTAGAGAGACCTGCACTGATCAGTCTGTAAGGGTGGACAAAGGGCTGCCAAGCTGGTGTTTGCTCCCAGTGCTAAATGCACTTTTCCACATAATTCTCTAGCTGCAACTATGCATGTATCAAGAAAAAATAGCATCCTAGAACCTTTGAGGTCAGAAAGGATCTTTAAAATCATTGAGTCCAACCATTAACCTAGTACTGTCAAGTTCACCTCTAAACCATGTCCCTAATTGTGACATCTACTTTTGTCTACGATTGTGACATCGACTTTTAAAACCATCAAGGACAGTGGCTCAACTACCCCCTGGGCAGCTTGCTCCAGTGCCTGTCAACCCTTCCTGTGAAAAAATTTTCCCTAATATCCAATCGAAACCTCTCCTGGTACAACTTGAGGCCATTTTCTCCTGTTCCATCACCCGTTACTTGGGAAGGATGTAAAGAGGATGAAGCCAGACTCCTCTTGGTGGTGCCAAGCAGTAGGATGAGAGGCAATGGGCAGAA
>VZTT01008723.1:36167-80149 GCA_013400855.1 Buphagus erythrorhynchus
CTAAGTTTCACTTCAGTGAACAAGGTCACATGGTCTGTTGGGCAGCTTCTCAGACCTCCTTGGCTGGTACAGTATTTTATGCCTCATTTGAATCAAACCAAATCTTTTTCTTTCTCTCTCAATCAGCCTTCCACCCAATGCCTCTGCCTGGCAGACACATTTAGGCACCATTTTCAAAATCAGCCAGTGATGCTGCTTACAATGACAGCATCAGGCTCCTTTCTGCAGTGACTTTAAATTTTAGTCCTAATGCAGATACGAAGTCTATGTTGGTTAACAGCAGCAGAAAGAAATTCATCCAAGTATCTGGGAAATACACGTACTCTTTCAGAGAGCTGCCAAATCTGAAGCTTTAAAAAGTATCAGCATGGGCCAGTAAGTAATAGTGAACAGGAATGCTACAGGTCTATTAAAATAATGAAAATTAACAACTTGGACTTAATAACCTCTAACTACATTAAGATGTCTCAACATGCTTGTAAAATAAACAGCTGGAAAATCTGATCTAACTATCCATGTAAGTAATACATGGATATTTCCTTGACTCTGCCTGTAGCCTAAAGCACCTTTCAGAGGTGCAAACCTCTTAATCTTACAGAAAAAGCTAAGTGACCAGCTGGGGAAGGCATATGGCATAAAGCTGAAGGGTCAGCAGTTTGGAGGCCAATGAGGATGGGAGCAGGTTTAGGGTTTCCAGCCTACTGGGTGCTGTGGTAAGGCAACAAAGCCTTCTCCTCAACTTTCTAAGAGAGGGGATTTGAAAGTTAGGTGGCAAAGTCCTGGTTTCCATTTTAATCTCTGCATTGAAGCAGCTTTTCCATCCCAGAAATTCATCATCCACTTGCACAAAGAAACATAAAACATTACTAGGAGCACGTGCTGTACTAGGAGCATGTGCTGTAGTTTGGAGGTGGAGAAGAGTTCATCTGTTCCAGTACCACTGCTCACCCAGTGCTGTGAGAGTGTGTCATGCTGAAGAAAAAGCTTACTGCTCACCTTAGGCAACAGAAATGAAGAAATATTTCAGTAGAGCAGACCTTACCAGAATACACACTACCACTAACTGATAAAGATCAGTTTATATATAATAAAGGCACCTTTATTAAAGCTCTCTATTATGAAGTATTATTGTCTGTTCTGGAACTGGCTTCTGTTCACTTGGGTAAAATAAATCTAAATATATTTATTTATTTACAAATAGGTCATGCCAGATGCTCTTTGCCAGTAAATATAATACAAATTCAGAGGAAGCTGGGATAGAGAAGATGGGCTAATTTAATGCAAAGCAAAAGATCTCCTCCTCATTTAGTTCTGACTGTATGGGTTCAAGGTGCCAGGCACTGCTTTTGAGACTCAGTAAAAAACAAGTGTCTTTCAGAAGTATTTGGACAATTTTCTTCCCTTTTTCAAAAACTTCTTCTGCTTTATTGCCTCACACAATGATATCACCAGTGTACTGCAGGTGTTACAAAGCTTTATCCCACTCCAGTGTAGTCTGGGTAATGATGGTATAATCATGGCAGATGGTAGGGCTGTATTTCTACCACTGAAGCAGTGGATTTAAGGAGTACTGCATGCCCCTCCGAGACTGTAGCCTGCATTCTGCTGTCAAAGGGATTGAGAAAAATGCATTAACAAGTGTACAAAGGTATGTGTACAAGCACACATTGTCCTGATATTGTTTGAATATATACTTGGTCCACTATGTATTCAGAATCAATGACAAAAATGTAAATGTTAGAGTGAGTAAAGCTGGGCACAAGCCCTTAGCATTGCCACTGAAATGCCTGGATGGCTTTCAGAGCTTGATTCAAGAAGCTGACAGTCATTTCCACTATGAAGAAACAGCTAACAGAAGACACCAGAAAAGCTGCATGTTTAACTTCCTCTAGCACGTACAAAAGTCACAATCAAAAATGCCAAGATTTTTCTGAAGTTTCTGTTTGCAAATGCTAAGTATCACTCATCTCACTGAATCTGGAATACTGAAATCTGCAATAAGAAATCCTATAAATACTGTTTAACTTGAGAAAAACAATCATGCCTAAGAAAAACCAAAAAGGCAGCCCTTTACAGGCTAAAGCTCCTCCAGGTGTCCAGGCACTCAGAAGCCTGGCTCTGTACAGCTGCTGATGTAAAACCAACACAGAGAGGCTGTAGTTTCAACACAGGGAGGGTTTTGACGGCACCATGGAAGCTACATTCCTCTTGGTGATGTTGGGGAGTGCTGTCTGTCTGCACCTAGACTGACACAAAAGAGGTGAGCAGGAAGGAGAAGGCAGAGACAAGCATGTTTTGTTTACAGCAATGCTGCTGCAAGGTGATGCTGTGTGGTATGATTGTGTGGTATGGGAATGAGTACATAATGCTCTCTTTGAAGCATAAGGAAGAAGCTGCTAATTAGTTGCCTAGTAATTGGCCATGCAGTGTCGTTGCGTAAGGACTACTGTGAATACACTGGACATCATCTTATTAAAACAAGAGAAAGGAGCATCATGTGATGGCAACTTAATGAGATGGGCTTCAAACTAGACCTAAACAAGCTGGACAAGGAAAATAAATGGTGGCTTGTTTAGAAGCGATTGAGAAGACAAGATAGTTGCAATCATCTGTGCTACTCGTACAAAAAGTTTAGGAGCCTGGGATTTAAAGGGAAAGAACTCGAAGACATAATATCCTTGCATACTAATCCAGACCCTCAAATATTTTAGGACCACCACTTAGGATCACTGGTATTTGAAAAGACATGCCAGAAATTAGCTGTACCTCCAGAAGTATATGAACACTGCAAATCAAGAACAGGCATTCTTTGAAGTGGCAAGAGACACGGACACTTAATGGCTCTGGGTGAGAGATCAAAGTGGGAAAGCACGCTGAGCTGTGAGACTGCAGGGCTGCTGCAGCACAGCTGGTGAAGAGCAGCAGATGAAGCCGTTCCAGGAGCAACCTACAACCAGGGCGGGTGGTAAGGCAGGCCTCTGATAACCCATACTTCTCCTAGAAAAGCAGGACAGTGGGGATCCAGAAGCTCTGCAGAGTTCTTTATCCATGCCCGTGTATGGCTCCCACTAAGAAAGTGGTTTCAGACACAAGCTGCCCGTGTTAGTCTTCTGCAGGTGAAAACACGAAGCTGCCTGCAAGCAATTCACTGAAGAGTTGCACTTGATGACTCTTGTGGGTCCATTCCAGATCACAATATTCTGTGATTCTGAATTTAAATTCATTGTCCAAAACAGTTTGGGGGAGCAGGGCTTGAAGAGACAGCAAGACCGAATGCAGATGGTGGTGTGAAATGCCAGGCAGTGATGCTGAAGATAGCCCGGCCCAAGAGCAGTGTCCCTGCCCTCCTTCCCACACCAGGGGTCTTCAGACCCCTGTATTTCGTTGCTGTTATTCACTTGTGGGTGAATGATATTAACGTTTGTATCCAAATGTAAATACCTCCCACTGACATAGGAGCCAAACACAAACACGCTGATTATACAGTGTCTGGGACACAGCCCTAGTAACAGAGATAAAAATCAACACATCCAGGGAACAAGAAAGAAAAGGCAGTGCAAGAGTGAGTCAGCAAATGTAAGCAATATGTTAGTCAGGCAAGCGTTTCTGAATGCACCGGGAGGCTGCTCACGCTGCAGACAAAGTCACAGTCCGGATAACCTGGAAGACCATCCTTGTGTGAGGGGCCCCACCCTTTTGCAGGGGGACCTCTAAATTTTCATACTGGATTTGGGAAGGCTTTAATGTAGATTTTTTTCCATTGCCCCACCGTCACCCCATCCTTAAGCCTGAGAAAGGAAAGAATCTGTGCCATGTTTAGAAAGACCGAGATGCGAGCATGGAAATCTGGTAAAGCAGAGACTGGCTGTGCTGCTGTGTCAGGTGTCACAATGAAGGCTGCAGGTTTCCAAGATTAGCCTGGTTACTTTGCAGGCCATGAAATGCTCCACTGAGCCTGTTTGACCTGTGGTTTGGCTCTTCCTCCTGCCAGCCTGCTTTTTCTGCAAAAGAAGTGACTGAGTGCCTCAGAGTACTGCTGTGATGTGTCCCCATCAGCACTGAACCTGTGCAACAGCCATGGGGAGCGGGGCTGCACCGCTCCTCTCTGGGGCCACACACACCACAACCCACTGCACTGAGTCCAAGGGACACAGCTGCAGAAACAGTGAGGGGGAAGACAAAGCAAGGCACAAAGCCAGGAAGTTTTACAAAAGTCACTGGATTTCATGTCACCAGCAAACTTATTTGCAATTTTTCTGATCTAAATCCTGTTGTTCTGCCACTTTGAAAATGCAGTCTCTAATTAACTCACATGCTTATACACTCTGGCGCCTGAAGGATATTTGCTTTTGTAAATGATATTTATAAAGCAAGAGCTACTTAATACCTGCTTAACATATATCCATAACCTTCAGAATGTCTCCTATGAGTCAACACAGCCTGACTTGAAATGACATCTTTCTCCTTTCTGTTCTTCAAGACTTTCTGCAGTGTACAGCCACTACCCTAAAGCATGGCAGAAGGCGGCCTAAGCCACTGCTCATATTAACTTGTTCAACACTGTGTAGTTTTATTCTGGAAGAGGAGCACTTGCACAGAGAGGATTCCATCTAAGCCTGTCTCTGGGAAACAAGCCCTTTTTAGTTTAGTCTTCATGCTTTCTAGTGATCTCCCATACGAAACCATTTACTCCACAGCCAGATCCTGCATTTAAATCGATCCTGCATCAGTATTTCTGCAGGAAGCCTGTGGGATGGTGGCTTAGTCCAACTTCAGCAGCACTCAGATTTCTGTCTGCACCAAAGCTACAGGTAATGGTAGAGCCATCTCATTACTCATCCACAAAAATTTACATCCTCATGTCTCCAATGGATATGACTTGGATGAATCCCAGGCCCCAGTTTTAATAATGAAGGTCCTTGACAGTCTCTAGTTCTCCAGACAGGTGCCTTACCCACTCTTTGCATGAAGCAAGTCGAGCAGGATAGTCTAGGGACCAGACCACAGAGCATTACCACAGCAGACCGTGGGATCCAGTTAGAGAGGGATGTTTGTCCAATTCAAAACTTAAGAGTGTTTATTCCCACTCCTCAGCCATAACGAAACAGCTCAGACTGCATGGGTACAACATTCTGGGCACACGAGCACCTGCAAATAGATGCCGTCATGGGTACTACTTAGGACACATCACCTCCATGCTGTGCTTTCTCCAGGACTGCTTTCAGGACAGCTGGCGGGCAGCCTCCAGGCAAGGCAGTTGGAGCAGTGTGATAGTTTACTGCCACTGCTGGTCCCGTCCACCCTGCCACAGGAGATCACAGTCCCAAGAGGAGTCATGAAAGGCAGCTCAGTTTACCCAGCTATGCAGTGCTTCCACGTGTGCAGCATGGGGTCAAAATTCAGCCCTGGGAAGCTACTCCAGTGCCAGCAAACTCAAGGCAACCCACCCTGATATCATCCCCTTGTGCAACCTGGCTGACAGGGAAGCTGTCCCTGTTGCCTCACAGACTGGCTGACATTCAAGAAGGAGCATGTGATTCAGCAGCCAGGAAAAATGCACAATGGTACCGAGTTTTATGTCTGTTCATACAATGGGAGACTCTCCAAAGTTTTGGGAACCAAAGTCTTGCTTTCTTTTAATGTCACACAGGACTTGGGAGCTAAGAAGAGAGACCTCAGCTGAAAGTCAGTGGAAATGGTTGTTTTTATCTGGGAAGACTTCTAGCTGCAATGGCTTCAGGCAGCTCTCAGAGCAGCCCTTGTTGCTGTGAGGATCCACCACTTTCAAGGCATCCTTCCTGTTCTTAGAAATGCTACATTATAGAGCTTTCTGTCATTAAAGCATCTAACTCACCAAGAATGTGACTGTGGGATTCTGTCTTGATCTTAGCAAAGGGAAAAAGGATTCTTAAAATACCACAACTCTCCATGGTAATACAGTAAACACAAGTGTCCCTCTTTCACAATGTACAGCTATTTTACAACACAAGAACTACCTGAAATTCCATTGAGTCAAGACTCATTCTTGAAAATTTAAACAAGGTAAGTGGATTAAAGATGTCTGAAGCCAAATTTGTACCCCCTGTATACCAATGCAGCACTATCTAGTTTAATGGAAAGGAGTCTAACTCTCTGCCAGCAATAAATATGGATTGTAACTAAGGTCATCAGGACACAGCCTTTGAAGACAAAATGCTGGACCGCAATCATAAAAGCATAGGCAAGATACCTGTGGTCTGTCAAAAATCTCCCTCAATCCTATATGCCACTTTATTGGATGCGATCAAAACTGCTCACAGTACTTGCAGCAGTTCACTGAAATACAGCAAAACCACCCTCAGTATCTTACACACCTAGCATGCCTACGCCAGAGCCACCAGCATTCATTAGGGAAGATGCTCCACGGCACCCCAACAGCTGAAGTCACAAGGACTGCTAAGCCAAGAACATTTGGAAAGCCTGAGGTCAAAATCTGCATTCCCAATTTTAATGCTGATACACGATAGATGCTAACAGATCCCTCATCCAGTTTTCGTTTCCATCAAGGGCACGCCACTACAGAAAGCCGAGGAAGGAGCTCTGCTTGTTCACCCCACAATAAAAAGCTGTGGTAGCTCTTCCAGTTACAATTTCTCTCTAATCTCTGGATTGCCCATATAATCAGCCTGGTGTATTTTTTTCTAAATGTAGGCACAACTTCTTTTCATTTTCTCCTAACATCTTTTCCAATTATTCCATTTACAGTAATGACCATTTCAAAATATGTGAATTGTCATAATTGTTTTACATACCAGATGCTGCATTACATTTAGCCAACACACATAACTTTAGGAACTAAATCTTTTACGCTGAAGCCAATCACCGTTTTTCTATGGACTTTGTTTAGTATTTTTCCACTTAGTGACTGGGAAGTGGCTTTTAAAAGAGAGGGCTCTTTTATACCAGTATACAATGGGGCTGTGGAAAGGTACAAGGAAGCACTCTTCTTTGGTTATCATTGTCTTATTCCAGAAACCAAGGTCCAAGTGATTTTATCAGAAGATGGCAGTGGGACTACCCTGATGCACTGCTTTTTCTGTTCAGCCAGAGACAGCTCAAGGCCAGGCCTGTGCTGCCCAGCTCCACCAGCCCAACACCAAAATACATGCCAGCTGTTTCCCACCATGCAGGGTGTTCTACAGAAACATCCAGGGCTTCCTCAGCCACCTGTGCTGCTGACTTGACTGCTCCTAAAGGGGAAAAAGATTTACAGAAAATGAAAGAGGAATAGGAAACTGTGATAGAAAGTAAAAACCAAATAGGTATCTGAAAAAAGAAGAAAATGCATTATGGGGGAGAAGAAGGAAGAAGGATCAGGAGAAATAACTACAGTCTAGTTTGCTCCCTGAATCTGTACATTTGGTAAGAGAGGGAGTGGTTTTACAATAAAACTTACTTCTCTCAGCTGCCCACTTCCTGATGACTCAGACACCTTACATAGCAGGCATCTGTGGTGACAAAGGCCATCACCAGTGCCTGCGAAGTGCTTCTAGGACCTGACTGAGTGAACAGTAATATAAACTGTCTGTCTGTAATCACCAAATACCAGAATTTCAGAAATTAAACAAAACACCCCGAGGAAATATCTCCAGCAGGATCAAAAGACATCATATGTGGAAGGATCTGGGAAGCACATCCACTGTAACACTGTAACACATCCACTACCATCTTTATGCAGGGGCACCATTACACAAGGACCACCTCTCATGAACATCAGGGGACTGGTTTTCAGAATCTTTCTTTCAGCAAAATGTTTTCCTTTATTTCCTAACAAGTGTGATCCCGGGTACCACAGCCTTGAGACAATCAGACTCCAAGTGTTACAATACAATCAACACCAGCTATTCCTATCTTTCAAACAAAATTTTGGAATTTGTCCATGATCTAAACACTGTTATAGGAGAGGAGCTCTTGGAAAATGCTGGAAAGCTTATGTGAATTTCTTAAAAATGAAAAATATGCATTTTAGTCATGACATTAGAAGTTAGTGAACTAGGACATTGAGGATTCCCTTCAGTACTATAGCATTACTTTTCTTCATGGTCTTTGGCTGTTTGGAACCATTCTCTCTCCAATGGAACAGAAGCAAAACCCCCCACTGGGTCACAGAGATGGTGGCAAGGTAGCTACACAGATCTGGCTCTCATAGTCCAAGCAATAATTTACCTAAAATATTTAAAAATAGTGAGTTTTGTCTGCTTGGGGTACTAGTCTTAAACTAAACCCAAAGTCAGGGGCAAGACAAGAGTTTTTCATTGCCATCCATGGGCAGTGCTTTGCCCAGAAGGAAACTTGCCTAGCATGAGACTCCCAAGCAAGATTTAAAAATAATGTATTTAACTCCACAATATTTACAGAGTTCTAAACCAGCAAATAATGGCGCAACAAAATAATCTGATACTGCCACCGCAAGAGGCAATGTCACTTCCAAACAGTTGTTGTAGGACCAAAAATAGTATTTTCTTTATCAGGCATGTGATCAAAAAAGCACACAGAAGCAGACAGGTCAGATCAAAGGTTGAATTAGGCAGTATCTTGTTTCAGACAGTGCCAACAGCAGTATTTTATGAAAAACTATAATGGGGAAACGCCCTCACAAAATAATATAAAGACAACATTATGCATCCTAAAATACTTCTACCTGATAAACAACCTGTTTCATCATGAGTCTGAAATGAATGCTGCACACTCTCATCGGCAGCTCCACTTAGCACATCCTCACAGCTTCTGCTTTTACCTAGGAAAGGCAGTGAAATCAGCCACAGGTTTGGCTGGGTTTGGGCCGGACACCCATGAGCATGGAAGATGCCATGCACACATGGAACAAGACGGATCCTTGTACACAGCTGGGACCAGAGCTGAGGTGAGACATGGTCCAGGGCAGCTGATAGCCCCAGAGCCACTGTGCCAGCAGAGCAAAAGTCTTTGTGAAAGTCGAGGCAGACAAGAGCATCTAGACATCCATGTGATGGACAAAACAGCTTGGAGTTTTCTGCTTGGCTGTCAAGCCAAGGCAGGTGAGAAAACAAGAAGGAATTGAAATATATTATGTCTACATCATTTCCTGCTAATAACATTTCTTTTGCTTGCGACCTGCAAAGACATGGAAAAGGAGTTGGACAACCAGCTCCTCCAGGGAGAACAAAAATGAAGAAAAGCCACAGCTTTCAGCTGCCTGGAGATTATGTATGTTGGCAACAACAAAATTCCCATTAATATTTACAGAGGACCTGCATTCAGAAGAATCACATCAGCAGACTAGAGGGTAAATTCCAAATTAAAGCTAAAAGGAAAACTACATAAGGAAAAAGACAGACTTTGTAAACATTTAATAAACCCACTATCTGAATGGCAAAGTGCAACAACTTTGGCATCCTACTTTTGTTTATACTTAGGGGATTTTACTCCTATCTTAAGTAGCTTTTAATGGCTCTAAATAAATTAAAAAAAAACAAACAAAACTGAAACGCAGGAAATTTTATTAGTCAAAAGATAAGACTCCTCTTTTTTCAAAAATTAACTTGGCCCATTGTTTCTTCCCCTTAAAACATTAATTGGCACTCCCTGGGATTGCTCTTTCCAGGTGTATTTATACTACTGACTGCTCAAGACATATAGAGAAGACATTTGGCCTTAACAACACCCTTGACTGATCTTAAGTTTTATGTCCAGGGGTACCTGAGGCCATCAGATATCAAAATCAACGCATTCAATCTGACGAGCTCACAACCTGGATGATGTCCAATTCATTTTTCACTCAGTTTGCAGACTTCACATACTGAAATTACCAATAAATTTAAAAAATTCTATTTAAAAGTTATCATCAGATGTTGAATAGTCTCAAGTCTTATTGGACTATTTGAAAGACAGTTCCTTTCATAACTTTGCAATTAAGAACGGTCTGGACTTTTGCAGTTTAATCCCATGATACCAACACTAAACTATCTTGCCTCTAATATTACAGCAGCTCTTCTCAGTCCTTGGTTACCCCAATCAAGGAGACAAACTGCCCCACATCCTTGGCAAGAATAAAGTATTCTTTGCTGCTAGTGCAAGTGTAAAGCTGCATAGTAATAGTGTAAGACCAATATGCTTTCTGTAGTTTCTGACCTGTGTATTGTAGTCATACACAGGTCTTACCATCTCAGAATCACCTTTGTACATGGCAGAAAACCAACTTTGAATATACCAAGAAAGGAATTGTTCCCTATTTTACAGCAGAGGAACTGAGGCACAAAGAGACATTTTCAGAGATGACACAGGTCCTTGATTTCCATTGAAATGATGGGACTCAGGCACCTGACGCCCAACTTCTAAAAAATGGCTACGGCTACCTTCAGTTTGAAGTCAGGCTCCCCATATCCTCAAAGGTATCATTCCCTGCATGCCATGCACTGCATAAACCACTGCCTGTGCTCCCCAAGGTGCCAGCTCCCCTGGCATGAAGGCTGACTTACATCTCCTCCTCTTCCCCACTCTGAATACCAGCTCTTCCCACAGGAGGTCAAGGACTGCTCAGCAGATGCAAGCTCTGCCCATCATTTCAAGCCATGTCTGCTCTGCGGGACTTTGGTCCCTTCTCTAGGCAAACCAAGGTCATGCTGCTTTTGGAGTCCTCCCACCTTGTTCCTAGTATGTAAATAAAATTCACAGCAAAAAAAAATTGTGTCCTCACAAAAGTCAACAAGACTTGCAATTGGTAGTTTGCAACAGAGCACATAGTACAAGGCACACCGTGAAGGGCAGTATCAGGTACCATTGCTACTTGGCTCTGAAAGTAATCATACTATTTGCAAACCGTGCACACGAACTGATGTAATTTTCTCCTTCTATTAGCCCGGGTGCAGCCACAACCTCACTGTTTCCTGCTCTGTTGACAGCCTGTTGCATATTAATCTGGGTGTCCCTGCAGAGCTCCCCATGGGGCTGCACCAGCCTTCCCCAGCAAATCCAGGAAGCCCCAGGAGATGTGATGTTGTGATGCACACAGGAACAGCACAGCTTGTAGTAGCAGCACTCTGGGACGTTTTGGTCAGTGATGGGGCAGCACAGTAGAAGACAAAACCTACAACTCCAACCCAGGGCAAGGGTAAAGAGGGCTGACAAAAACTGTTGACAAGAAAAAATTTACTGGGTAGCACTACATGAGTAATGTGGTTACACAAACATCTCACATGTTGATATAGCCTAAGCCAGTGAAAAATTTATTTTATATTTCAGACAATGCTAATTTACAGTTAAAAATAATGTTTTAATCTCTGCTCTTTCCCATTAAAAGAAAAAGCACCTAAATTCTTAACAAAGCTCTCCAAAAAGTGTTTTGGAACATCCACATTCCTGAATGCCATATTCACTTTTGAAAATGATGGCAAGTTCCTAAATTACTCCTTGCTCCACTACTCTAAGTTTATTATTCCCAAAAGTACATGGTGTTTCACAAAGTGGAAGAGAAGTCTTCACTCTCAAGAGGTTTTAAAATCTCAGAAGCAACATGACAGATGTGTTCATACTCTAGGGACAGAGTAAACAAAAGGCCAATGCCTATGTTTCAGTGGTAGGCTGAATCAAGAAGACACTAATGTATTTATCTTCAGGATGACATTTTGGTGTCCACCATATTTTTAATTTTTTTCGTCCCCAAGCCCACACAGACAGAAAACACGTGAAGTCTGAAAGGACATCTGCTGTTATTCCTCATAGAATCCATAATTTTATTTTCAAACAGCCAAAACACTGCGATACTCTAAAACATCAGTCTTTGGCTCAGAAAGGCCTGCAGGATGAAAGAAAGGCAAAGAAGTGGGATCCTCTAATCTCTGCCATGCACTGGTGGCCCTGTCAGCTTTATGGCCAGTTTGCACAAGAGAGCAGGAAAAATCCCCTCTGGAGAATGACACGTGGAAGAGGTAGGCTAAATTTTTGGGCCAACTGAATTCAGCTCAAGTAAAACAGTCTTTCTGTTGAAAAGAACCAACTCACATCTTCCCTTTGAGTCCCTGCTGCAGCATGGAGGAAAGTACAGGGTGACTGCAGTGTCCCTCTGTACATCCTTCAATTGGCATCTAGCAAGAGCTGAGGTGGGGGGGGAAGTGATTTACATCAGTTTTTGGCTGCTATGTACATATGCCTGGAGAGCTACACTCACGGTCTCACTCTTGATTTCTGCATGAGGTAAGAGCAGCTTAAGTGGATGAGGAGAGCTTGTTCTGCATTTAGGAAACAAACCTGTCTAGGACGATGGTGCTTGTGTGAATTATTAAAAGCCAAGTATATTTACAAATCCAAATTAGCTGACCCTCTGCCATTCCACATTTATCTCTAGTTTTGACTTGAAAGAAAACCACACCAAATTTCTTCTAGCACTGGCTCCATTTTCTGCCTCTGCCACATAAAAGTTTTGGTAACAAAGGGTTAAAAATAACTTTCTGAACAGATGTTTTCTTTCAAATACATAAACATTTATCCTCATCTAAGGTCCACTAAGTTGATTTCAGAGTCGAGTTTGTCTGATCCCCTTAAAAACAAAAAATTCCCAGCAATCCTTATGCAGTCCTTCTCTCTTTACTGAATCATTACTTCAGTTAATGATAACAAAACCAGCCAGTTTCTGCAGCAGAGCCCAACAGCATCTTTAGGGAATAACCAGTTTCATGCTGCTTGTCCTCTTCCTAGTACTACTTGCGATCATGCTGCTGGCTGCCAAGGGTTAAACCTTGGCTTTTTAGGAAACAAAACAGGAGGGGAATGAGAGAGAGAGAGGACTGAGAAGAGCCTGCCCAGGGGAGCAGCTGGCAGGAGGACATCGCGCTGGGGCAGGGATGTCCGGAGTGCTGCAGCAGCCAGCAGAGCAGCAGAGGAAAAGTTTCTGTGATTTTAGGCAAGCCCTGGTCTGACGTCAGCTCTCCCAGATAATCTCGGCGCAGTCAGCACAGGCCTCCTGCCTCCCCATTGGCGAGCCCCTCGTCAGCAGACATCTGAAGATAATTATTATTGGCCAGACAATTATAACAGGAACGACAGTCACTTCGTGGTGATGCCCGAACCTGGTGCTCTGCAGCATGATGGAGAAGGACTCCAGCAGTCACCACTCTATACAGGCATTTGTCACTTTGCCTTTCCTGAGCACCGGCCAGTTTTTGCTGCCTCACTGGCTGCA
Organism: Buphagus erythrorhynchus; assembly: GCA_013400855.1. Lineage (NCBI taxonomy): Eukaryota > Metazoa > Chordata > Aves > Passeriformes > Sturnidae > Buphagus > Buphagus erythrorhynchus. Next base: position 49,363 of record VZTT01008723.1, read on the forward strand.
GCTGGGAATCAGGATCTCAATGCTACAACACTTTTTGCTGCATGTCTGACAGAACCATAAATTTTCTCCAAAAATATTAATATACTTACCCATAAGAAATAAAGGACTAGAGCTGCATTAATTCTCATGCAGCAGTTTAAAGAAAAAGAAAAAATCCTCTGCAGACTATTTACTTCATACCACTTCCGTCTTTGAAGAAGTTTGGGAGGAAGTGCTGAGAGAGTTTGACTTGAGATATCATTTAAAGCAATTATTTTAATAAACATTTGACTTACTCCTGAACATACTGAAATCACACCTCTCATGGTTTGAGCACAACATGATAGTATCTTAAAGTGACACTGTATTTAATACTCAAAGCTACTCGATGGCACTATACTTAAACACCTATCAACAACAGCCTTCCCACAACATCAAGTGTAAGGAGTTTCATGACAGTAAATGGACATGCTGTTCTTTAACCTCCTGAAATCCTGCCACTGTTAGTTTAGGGAAGGCAACTAATTGGCAGCTCTTACCATCAGAGACCAGCAGGCTGCAGGTCCATCTTTTCAGCCTCCAACCTCGCTCTGCCACTCCTGCCTCCCTGCATGAGAATCAGGTAATCTGGGGGCTATACCATAAAGGCATGCATAAATATAAAGCCAGGCATTCAGAGAGGCATGAAAACCATCAGCTTGTAAGTATCAGGCAACAGACTATTCATTTCTCCTTCAAAACAGCATCCTCTTTACAGCACTGCTAATGCAGGCCCAAGCTTTAAAGAGGTCTCAGTGTCATGCATGTTGCAGGATGGGGTCCTCTATACAGTGAAGCAGGAACAATCCTGAATGAAGCAAGAAGGACCTCATTCAATGCCTTTAGACCAATATGCCCTCAGATGGGATTTTCAGGGGCAAATGGCAGTAAGGAAAAGACCTAGGATGGGGAAGAAAAGACTGGGTGCCAGCTACTGGTGAGGAGAGAGCATGCACTTGCCCCAGGGAGTGATGGAGCTTGAAGCAGGCTCAAAGACCCAAGGCAAAGAGGGACAAGCCTTGGCTGAACAGAACCAGACCTTGCATGATCCTTCCCAACCAACCATACCAGTACCTAGCAGTATATGCTACTGCCCCTAGGCTTTGTGTTCAAGCTTTTCCAGCTTTAGGCTTACATGGTTTTAATTAAAAGGGCTTGATGGTGCTTTAACCAGATCAGAACTCAGAGGATATGTAAAAGGATTCACATCCATCCTCAAACTAGGCCACATCTTCATATGCAACCTAGACAGACATCTCAAAATCCAAAAGTCAGGGTCAACTCCTTAGAGCCCATTCATGCCCCGTAACACCCTACAGCCTCTTTTGTGTCTGTGTATGTTGTAAGGTAACAAGACATAGTTCTGAGATGAGGTAAAATAGCAAATGCCACACCTAGAGAATTTGTTTACCTTTACATTAGACATTGTAATAGTATTGCAGCCCAATTTAAATAACAATTACAGTATAAAATCCTGACAGTCTTTCCTTGAACAAGTCTCCCTAGTCTGTCTTCCTGCTCAAAGAGCGAAGGAACGTGCTTATCCCTACATACTACTACCCTTATCCCTACATACTACTACCCGACAACCTCATCTTGGATGGCTCTTATGTTAAGGACGTGTACATTAAGGCTACACCTACAAAGTGCAGGAGCCATGTACTGCCATTGATGTTTGCATACACAAACCTATTGAGTCATCCTGATAGGAAGTAAAAAAAGCTGCTACATTTTACCAGTTCAGCTCCCTGCAAAACTCAAACACTTGAACAGGACCTGTTTCATTAAGCAAGGGCATTTCTTCAAGATAAAAATGCACAATTTAACCTGAAACTGAGAAGAGTCTTCAGCCACATTTTCAGGAAAAGCCTGCCACAATAGAGACCTCAGAGGCCACAGCTCTATTTCATTTCCAAAAATATTCCCAGGACACAGGAAGATAATTCTCCTTCATTTTCACAAGAATCAAAGATATTAATTCATCAGTTCCCTCAGGGAAGGTGAAAGTAGACTGAAAAGCATGTGGACATGTATGACTGTGTCTCTTTAGCTGTACAGCAGCAGCGTCACTGACGGCCTCCTCCTCTGAACCTGGAAAGTGGGAGCCCGGTGTTATGGAATCCCAGCTGATGATCTCTGCAGCACATGAAACTGCCAGGGAGATTTTAGTAACACTGCTTAGTATTTATGTAGTACTTGACATCTTCAAGGCACTCAGCAAGCATTACCTAAGTCATTAAAGCACCTCATAACGACATTTCAGCACTATTATCCCCCACTCCCCTGGTCTTTCTTTGCTTGGGAAACTGAGGCATAGGAGAGGTTATGTAATGTTCCCAAGGTCACATCATGAAGCACAGGAGAGTCAAGGAGAAGATGCAGGAGTGCTAGTTGCTAGGCATGGTCTTTAAAATAAACTGTATCCTGGGTTATTTGACTATTATATATACTCATGTATCACCCCCTCCATCCTCTTTCACCAGCATGTCCTATTCTGATGCCAGTTTTCTTCTGGAACAGGGACAGAATGGGAAGCATCCAATACTCCCAGCCCAATAATATCTATGTGGTCTCCTTTCTCCTGAAACATGAATGACATCAGGCACCCTTCAAAAAGCGATAAGTTCACCTGCAGAACAGAGGGAGACATACATGCACTTAAATGGTCATTTTAATTATACTGCCCTTAAAATTCCCCAGACAAGTCACTAAAGGATTCTAGCAAATCCCTGGCTGAGATCCACCTAGGATCCTACCCTACAAATGCAGATACCAAAGCCTGGGCCTAGAGGCAGTCCTATCCTACCACTGTCACATAAGGGTGGCATGGGGAAGGTCTTCATTCAGGAGCTCAAAAGGGCAGACAGCCCTGCCACGGGAGGGCACGCAGGCAAGCCCTTGAAAGTTGAGGGCTAGCTGGGGAGAGAGACCACAGGAGCAGCAGAAAGGGCAAGACTGGGCACTAGGAGAAGGTAGTCAGGGACAGTGCATCAGCAAGGTACAGGAAAGCAGGGGCAGACTGTGAACACAAAGCCCATGCAGGTGGACAAGGCCAGGAAAAGGACTGGGCAAGTGTTATCGAGATAGGGATCTCGGCCCTGAGGACAGCTCAGAGGGCCCCGCGGAGGGGGTAAAGGCAGCTGGGGCGCTCTCCCCATCCTCATCTCCCTGCTACCGGCCAAGGCCCAGGAATGCCCCCGGGGCAGTGCCTGGCAGAGAGCAGCCTCCCGGCACAGCCACTCCCCTTCGGCGGGCCAGGCTGTAAGCTTCCGTGTGTCCCTTTGCGGGGTCGTCAGGCTCTGGCTCGCCGCGACCCGGGCAGCCCCGATCCCGTCGTGGCTCGGCTCGCCCCGGCTTCCCCGGCCGCACGCACACGCCAGGAAAGTTAATAACCGCATGGCTGCAAATGAAGTTTAATACGAGCTGGGGGAGGGGAAGGGGAAGGCAAAGGGGCTCCGCGGGGAGCGCAGGCAAACGCGCAACTTGTTTGAACGAGGCTGCAGCGCGGGGAGCGGTAGGGTCGGGCAGGGATGAAGGCGAGGCATGCCGAGGGCAGAGCCGGGGCACGTGTGCGGCTGCACAGAGCCGAGCCGAGCCGCACCGCGCCGGCCGGGCGCAACCCGCGCACCCGGATGGGATGAGCACCTCCCCGATCCGGGCGGGTGGCGGGGCCCGGGGGCGGCACTCACCAGTTTTCCTGCATCCACTGGATGGCCGCATGCTCGTTGAACTGCTTCTCGAATTCGTATTCCTGCAAAGTCAACACTGACATGTTCATTGGCCCGGTGGCTGCGGAGCCGCTCCCCGCGCCGAGATGCCGCCTGCCGCCGCCTCGGGAGCCGGGCTCCTGCGCGCCCGCCGCCGGAAAGCCCCCGCCTCTGGCCTGGCCCGCCACGCCTCAGCGGTACCCCGGGTTTAGCATAGCTCCCCTCCGCGCCTCTCCTCCCGGGCCCGCCGGTCTCCTCCTCTTCTGCGGCCGCCGCGCAGCGCCCGGGGGCGGTGCGGTCTTAGTGCCCGCCCGCCGCCGCCGCCCGGGACACCCGCCCCCCGCCGCCCTTCGCGCAGCCCTGCTGGCGCTCCGCGCTGGTGTACCTCTCTGGGGCTGTGCTCCTGGCAGGGACCAAGCCCCCCGCACACACACACCCCCCAGGCTGTCAAAAATAGCTACAAAAGTAGGAAGCCCCCTTCCCTGTGCTGAATCCGTGCCGCAGCCGCCCTGCGTGCCCTCGCCGGTCAGCCGGGAACTAAAGCACAAGCTCAGATTTAGCCAGAAGGGCAGACGGACACACTCCCCAGAAGAAGCCTAACACCTCCCCCCCCCACCCCGACACGTCCTCTTTTGCATTTAGATCCCAGCGCACCTGCTGCGGGTGCCTCCATCCCGCGGGAGTGGGCTCTCTGCCCCCCTGCCCAGCCGCGTCCAGCTTGCTGCGGGGACAGGGGCTGCAGCTGGGTGTCCCCATGCAGGGACACCGTCCTGCAGCCAGGCTGCCCCGAGCTCCCTGCTGTGCACAGATACGCTTTTGGATGTGTGCATGGGGCTGGTGGAGCATGGGGCAGAGACCCTAAGTCTAACTATCACCTGCTGAGCTGCTCTCGCAGTTGGGTCACACGGTGTTTATGCAGCCTTTATTTTCCTTCCTATCTCATCTGCCACTTGCTGATGTTTCCAGCTGAGCTCTTCCAACTCCAGCAGCATCCTGGATGTGCATTGCAGTACGAGCTGAGCTAAAAGAGTGGTACCAGGCCCCACCGAACTTGTAGTCTTAAGGCAGGAGGAAAACAGTGTCGAGGAAGCCAGCCTAAGCAAGCAGGTCCATCAAGGTCAGCATGCTCTTGACTCTCCTGGACTTAGTTCTCATTGACACGGAAGTCTTTAGTATCATTAAACACAAGCATTGAGAAAATGAAAAAAGAGAGTATTGAGACATCAACAGCTAACCAATCTGATGATCCTGCTTGCATTTGGACTACCATGTTCTTCAGAGTCATGTTTTTCAGCACATTAGCCCAAAGGTCTGAAGACCTGCTCCCTTACAGTGGCAGCTTCCTAAAGTTGATGTCAGAGCTGATGGGGTGCACAGGATGAAGCTGAAGGTTATGAAATGTTATGACAAGGGCTTCTTTAGGGTTAGGGTGGCCACGGGGCTACAGATGAGGTTGACTATTGCCTCTGCATGGTTTCTGTCTACCTGGAAGCTCAGCTGCCAACCAGACTCACAAAGCATCCATGTGGCATTCAGCCTTCATTGTAGAGTGCAAGACATCAGGTAGAGGTCAAGTCACAGCAACACTTGAAAATTTACTGTAACAGTTTCAGGAAATATGTTTACAGCCTGGAATTACTAAACCCTACTGAGATTCGTGTGAGTCTTGAAAACTCACTGGGGACTTTTCCAAGTTTTTTATAGCTCTCAGGACTTCTGCATAGGTTAAACAATCTGCAGTGAATCTTACTTCCCTTCCTATCCTGCTCTACCTGAAAATTTCCCCTAGCATGTTACTATCTACAAGTTAATCCTGAAGCTTGGGACTTCCAAAATCTGTGTGAACAATGGAAGAATATATAAAACCTTCTTGGCCTTGAGGAGTTTGTAAGACCTGCTTCTAGTTCACTGATCACAGTCAAGAACAGTAAACAAAAACATATAGTCTATTTTAAAGGAAAATAACTTTTATGCAACTATTTTTGAAATAATATAATTAGTTCTCACATAAAAGCACAAACTTGAAGTGAAAGAAGGAAATGCCTCTCAGGAGAAAGGATGTGGGGAGAATGAAGAGGTGTCAAGAAACAGGGAATAAAACGTTAGTCCCCCTGTGCTTGTTCATATTCATACCTCTATATTGTGTTTTTTATGGGGTGCCCATCTTGTTCAGTAAGTGGATAGTTATTGAGAATTACTTTTTATTCCCTTTATTTAGCATGTCTCCTAAGGCTATGTAGAAAGCATAGCAGCTAAATGATACATTTTCTACCAGATACATGTTTATGCCATTTACCCAAGGCCCTTTGGTTGAATAATGCAAGCAGCTTCATTCAGGATTTACAGATAACTCTAATCAGGTTGGGCACCTTACCATTATCATTTCTACTACTATGCAAATACTTTTCCCTCTGTGTCATAGAGTTAATTTATTGCAAAAACCATTAGGCTTCTATTGCTGTGAGAAGTAATTTTGAATAGTTTGTCTTGCTGATGTATAGCTAGGTCTCAACTAAACTCTTAGCAGCTGCTGGGAAATGAGGTACTATACTACTGGCAAGTCAACATAAGGTATAGCAAGTGGCAATGAGAGTTGACATTGTGATTTAAATGTAACATCGATTACTAAAACACACAAAGACTTGAAGGAGGCCTGTGTGCTCAAGAGCTTATTTCCAGCTGTATCAATTAATGCATCAAAGGATTTAATCTCTCTGTCTGTGATTTTGCTATACTTGAAATGAAAGCAACATGCAATAATGGAAGCCATGGAAAACTGGGTTCCTCTATATGCCCCATAATCTGGAAACAACTCGGTGATGGTCTTGGATAAGGTAATGGGAATCAGGAATGAATGGTCCTAACAAAGCGAAAGATTTCATCAAGTGCCAGGCAATGAACAAAAAATGGTCTAAAGACATTTACGGCCAGCCCAAGTCTACCTAGCAACTCAGGCCTGCAAATTATTTGTGCCACTGCATTACTCCTGATCTCAACCATGGACATCTGGGAAGCTGCTTGAATGGATTCCATGCTAAGTCTAAGCAAACCCTGTGAGCCAACTGTTGTACAGAGGAAGCATTAGCACGTAATAAATTAATAGTAAACACTAATCTGAATTGTGAGGAAATTTAAAGCAGGATTGTTGTTGTCTTTGAGGCCTGTCTCAATGTACTCCCTTCTGTCATGCTACAGTACCCAGGGACTTCAGCTTGATCACATGCTTGGAAGTTACCTGTGTGCTCTGAAATCACCTAGATCTGAGCTCTTCTGAAATACTTTTAGTGCAGCTCATGCCAATTACCACAGAAGAGATGATGGGCAGGAGCAAGCTGCAGGGTGCACGCTGGGCCCCGGGCAGATGAAAATGTGGTAGCTCAGATGAAAAATCTGCCCCTCCTCATTGTCAGGGCTATGGTTTAGATTGGCTCGATAAACGCTTACTGATGTAAGTTGGGGTAATTTTATCTTTGTCTTCACATGGTTCACATCCTTGGCCACTCTCAGTATTTCCTTCATAGCCATAAGAACCAGAAGCATTCTTCAGTTTGAGCTGAAGCTCTAGGCCATGGTTTGTGGCAAGAAGTGGAAAATATCTGTGGGTTTGGATCACATGACGTCTTGTATATAAAACACAATCCAACAGCAAGATCTCACTCCTTTACAGCCATTTCCATATAAATCACCCAATTTGTATTCGCTATCTTTGCACATACTAGTAGCAGTTCTCAGCATATCCCAGATGGTATTCATTCATAGGCAAAAGACACAAGTCTTTTTCTGCATTATATGCCAGTACATCTGCAGACCTGTGGAGTGCTTCATCTGTACAAGCTGGGGAAAGCACCACACCAATGGTGTCCTTCTTTCCCTACAACCTTGGGTAGGATGATATCAGTAAATAGGAGAGAAAATAAATCAACTTTCATTGTTCAGAGCTCAACAAAAAGAATCTGTTTTGTAAGGCAAGGAGGCAAGATGCAGAAGCAAAAATTGAAAAAGTTCAAATATGGGCACATAATTTTGGAGCTGGATGCCTGTACTGAACTACCTGTTTGCATGCTGAGGTCATGATAAAGATCTGTGGCAGAGATTAGAATAGGAACTGATTTATGGTGTTTGGTGTCAATCCATATATGTTCTTGACATTCTTATGTATTACTTTTTAACTTAATTAAGTTAAAAATTGAAAATATGGTTGAAGTAATGGGGTCTGTGCAATCACATTCTAAAGACTATTTTAGTTTTACATTACAGTACAAAAGAGACGGAAGCAGAAAACATGGCTTCAGGTGCCTAATGCTGTTATTACCAGTGTCCGGGTAGGTATGCATGTATTTTGGGTGAAGAGTGGAAAGATGTAAACATAGCAACAAGTGTGTGTGTACTTCAACCTTTACGTTCCATGCTTTTTTATAGTTTGGATTTCTTGAAAGACTGTTTCTGCATATTTCATGATCTTGGAAAGTAAGCAAAAAGCTGACAGGTGCTTTGATAAAGTGGCTGCATTGCAAAATACTGGGCACCCTGAAAATCTTGTGGTTGGGTTTTTTTCTTCATGATTTCACCCTCTAGCAGTGAGATTGCCTGCCAGCTGTGATTAGGAAAGTGTCATCAAACAGGCCTGGACTTTTCACCTGCTTTTGCTCTGTGCAGGTTTAACTGCTTCCAGAGCCAACACAACTGATATTGCTATCACTCCTGAACAAATCAGTTCACTCCCTTCTGTAAAAAAACCCTGATAATGCAACAGTGGCATTGCCAAATGTATTACAGGCTCTATCCCAACTGTTTCAGCTTGCAGTACAAACAGATTGCAATTCTGCTGCAGAGTTTTGTGCTTTATCTTGCTGTGGCTCTGGAAAGACCTGATGGTCTCAGCAGGGACTAGATGCGGTGGCACACTTGCTGTCTGAGGCAATGGAGTCAGAGATGGGATTTGGAAATGGTGCCCACTTGCTACCTATTTGAAGATGAAAATTATTACTTGGGCTTCTTCACAGCAGGAACAGGATTAATTCCTGTTAATTATTAATTATTGCTTAACTGTTAAGGTTATGATTACTTACTACTCTTATTAGATCAAATGTGAATGTACTACACAAGTGCCATATAGAGATTACCAAAATGACGGACAGGACTAAGTCATAGGTATGCTGCATAATCTTCCTGCTGCTGATGAGATCATACAGGTATGCGCAAAGGCTTACTGATTAGAAAGAGGAAAAAGGAGGTCTCACTCTTCCATGTAATAATGAGACATTTAAGAATACAAATATTTGATTATATTCACTTTTAGGGATTTATCAAAAAAGTAACGGTACCTCAAATAATGCTTAGGCTGGTTCTTCAAGACTGAAAATGAGAATGATTGCTGAACTTTTCTCTTGTTCTTTCACTTCATCAGTCAGACTGAACCCTGCAGTCAATGAGGAAGAGGGTGCAAAAGATGAAGAAATCTTTAGTCACCTCCTTTAAAACCTTTAGTTCTCAATAGCAAAGTCACTTGCTCTGTGCCATCTGGAATCTGTGCAAAAATAGTATAGAAAAGAACTTCACTTTGCATTTTAGAGACACATGCACTTTAAAGTACAAGAAAGAAATGCTTTATATAAACAGTTGCACAGTTGCACAGATAAGCTGTTTTTAAAGGGCTTCTTTTAACTTTTAAACACATCTTTGAGCGTCTTCTGCACTTGTATTTGTTTGCTTCATAAGTGCTTTTTGTTGGCATAAAAAAGTGGTCTATGATAGCATTAGATTGAATTCATGAAGAAAGAAGAACAAATTATGATGCTAATAAAACTACCAGGACATTTGCAGGACGTTGGTGGGGTCAAGGGTAAGTTTTTGTACCCAGCTGTATGTTAAATCTGCTGTCACTATTTCAGAGGTTTGGGGAAGTCTGTGGGCAGACTCTGCCCCAGCAGTTTCATCAGTGTAGCTGGATCTATATTATGTCATGGCTGAGGACCCTTAACATAAGTTACTTCAGTCTCAACCGAAGTTGCTTCAATCTCAACTCATTTTCAGAGAGATAGGTGTCTGGTACTACTATTTGAGATATCCTCCAGTATTCTTCTTGGCCTCCAGCAGCTGTTCCCCTAAATCTCATTTCCTCTGTACCAGCTCCAGAAATGTGCTGATACCCTAATCTACCTATCCATAGACACAGTCACCTGCAGATGGGCACAAAACCATGCCTGTGTGCCTCAAGCTGTTTGCATTCCAACAGAAGAGCCACAGGAATGACAGTTGTTTGGAGGATGAATGCTATTTGGGGAGTGTTCCAAAATAACAAGTCATCTTGCTCTCTGCACTGCAACCGATTGCCACACTGGCAGGAACAGACTGCCTGGGTGGAAGGGCTGAGCCAACCTGGTTGCCACAGAAGGGGAGTTTCTGCTTCTTGCTCTCCTGTTGGTCGTGCACTCCCCCTGCAACCTTGGCACTCCCTTGGCCCCTCCATCAGCTGATGCAGATCACTACAGTGGGTGGGTAATTCATCTAAAATAAGGAAGGTAAATAGCTTGTGCAATGAATTGTGTTGGCTCCCTGAAAGGTCAGGTCTGGCCCATAGAAAGGGTGAGTAGTGTGCTTGGTGGTGCAGCTGGAATTGGGATGCTCCCTTGCATTCTCTCAAAGGGGCCAAGTGATAGCCAGTTGCAGTGGCCAACTCTTGAAACATCTCCAGGTGCTGTGAGATGGGCAGGGAAGAAAGACCACCTGCTAAGTATGGAAGGGGTGCTAAAGTGTGAAGTGTCAATTCTCTTTGGGTTTTATATATTACTGATCAGACAGGTTGTTCCTCAGTTCTAGCTATCTGCTTGTTTTAATCTGGTTTTACTGCTTCAGTGGTGATCTATCTACCAATCTGTAAACTGGGAAATGCGTATTGCTACAGCCAGGTGCTGCCCAAAGATAAGCCTGCAGCATTGCAAGCTTACAGCAGAAACAACTTCTCACTCAGAGAAGCAGAGTGCTTGGAATAGATTAGCCCTGGACCAACTGTTCTGATCAGAAGGTAGGTTCAGGTTTGCTCAGCTTAGTTAACTTGTGCTCAGTGTGGGAGAGGGCTCTGTTTAAAGTTTGGCTCTCAATTGGAAAGGAGGGGTTTCAGAGTTCTGGTACGAGGGCCATAAATAAGTTGTCGCATGGACATAAGGTAGGACGTTATTATATCAGTTTAAGAAAAAAGGGTGATTAAATCTGGAACTATGGGGTTTTTCTCCAGCATTTTTAAAAGTACAGACATTGGGAAAGATCCTTCCAGGGATAAGAATTGCCTTCCCATAGGAAGATATAGAAATATACCACTATCTTTGATGCTAAGATCCCTTTTCCCATCATTTCTCTCTCCCTTGTCCAGGACAGTCCAAAGAAGAGAGATTAATTTTCCAGCATGCTTATTTGACTATTGGATGAAGGTTTCAATATGCATAGGTCATATAGGAGCACTGATGAGCACGAGGAACTGACCAGAGGAAGATTCTTTGCATTTCCATATGGGGCTCTTCACTAGCTTCCTTAGGAAGGACAGCAAATCAATGTATTTCCTATCTGAGCCCCTCATCTGTTCAAATCAACACCCAGAAGGTAGGAACTTTTATTACTTGCTTCTTATAACTTGTGTCTTGGCATGGTGTCTGAAGGTCAAACTGCTGATTCTTTATTATGGGAATCAACAGAATATTTGCTGGGCTTCTGTCAGGCCCCAGAAGCAGACATGTGCAAACACCATTTATGGTTGCACCCCAAACCTGTGAACTTTATGGGTTTTATTCATTAAGTCTAAATGGGTCAATGGCAGAGTTTCCTGACAAGTCACGTCTCTGATTCATTTTCTCTCTAAAGAGCAAAACTGTCCCATCACAACTGATACAGAAGGCTAAATTCATTACTGAGTTTTAAACGTAGGGAGAGTCTTAGAAGGAAAGTGTTATTTTACATACAAAGCATAATTGTTATGTTGCTTATCTGTTGCATACATTGTCCACATAATTAAAATGTACTCTATTCATTCTGTTCATAGTATAAATGCTTGTCTGTGATTTGTGGTCATCAGTGAAGAAAGACCTAGATGCCATAGTGCTGTAGCTACGTGTTAATTGCTGTCATGTTGTATAATATGACAATTGCACTTGCCATGATGCTCTGCTGAGACAAACAGAAAACTCAAGTGTGCTTTTAGTCATGCCGCAGAGGGAGAGCCCTGACTGGGGAGAATACAGAGCTAAAATGAACACTGGAGGCATTACAGGAAGGAGACCCTGAGCTCTCCCTCACACAAGGAAGGCACTTTGAAATGCTGCACAGGCTAATAGAGGAGAAAGGAAGCAGAGCTGTCCCAGCTCAGAGAGGAAGAGTGTCCATGCCCCACTTCACCAAGGGTCTATGGCTCCCTGTTGAACTAGGCAGAAAAGCTCGTTACAGGTTAGAGCTGGTGGGAGCTGGTGGGTTTCGTGTTTCTTGCAAGGCAAGCACATTGCTAACCAGGTAACTCACAAATTCCCCTGAATCTAGTACCTGAGTGTAGTGGGAAGAACTGGTAAACCTCAGCTGCCATCTTAGGAAGCCTGCCTGATGTATATATCCAAAATAAGATCAAATATAGCATTAAAAAACAAACAAACAAAAAAAAAAACAACAAAAAAACAACAAAACAAAAACAAAAACAAAACAAAACAAAACAAAAAAAAAAAAAGAAAAAAAAAAAAACAAAAAACGTTCTGGGTGTACTACCCTCCTTTCATCTGCAGAGACCAGGTGACCAGGTGCTCATGTGCTCTGGTGTTAAAAGATGCTGTGCCTCTCTTGGAAGTGGCAGGGACAAGTGTGTTTTTACAAAAAGACCCCAGCTCCTCTTAGGGTGCATCTGGGGTCAGCAGGAGCTAGTTCAGCTGAGTGTTGAGACTTCACCAGCCATATGAAGTTCAACAAGGGAAAGTGCCAGATTTGACACCTGGGATGTACACATAGACTGGGGAATGAGAGACTGGAGAGCAGCACTGCTGTCCAAGAAAGGAACATGGGAGTCCTGGTCCATGGCAAGTTAAATATGAGTCACTGAGCTCTGGCAGCCAGGAAGGCCAACCCTCTCCTGGGGAACATTAGGCACAGCCAGGCAAGGGAGGGGATTGTCCCACTCTGCTCTACACTGGGGCGGCCTGGGGAAGTCGGGTGCTGGGGGCAGTTTTGGGCACCACAGTATAAAAAAAGACACAAAAAAGCTGTTACAGAGCATCCAAAGGAGGGCAATGTACATGGTGAAGGGCCTTGAGGGGAAGCTGTGTAAGGAGTGGCTGAGGTCACTTGGTTTGTTCACCCTGTAGAAGAGGAGACTGAGGGGAAACCTCATTGCAGTCTACAACTCCCTCATGAGGGGAAGAGGGAGGGCAGACACAGATCTCTTCTCTGTGGTGACCAGTGACAGGACCTGAGGGAATGGCCTGAAGTTCTGTCAGGAGAGGTTTATGTTGGATACTAGGAAAATGTTCTTCACCCAGAGGGTGGTTGGACACTGGAAGGGACTCCCCAGGAAAGTGGCCACAGCACCAAGCCTGACAGAGCTCAAGAATCGTTTGGACAATGCTCTTAGGCACATGGTGTAATTCTTGTGGATGGCCCTGTGCAGGGCTGGGAGTTGGTCTCAATGATTCTTGTGGGTATCTTCCAACTCAGCTGATACTGTGATTCTGTGATCTCTGCTCCCAGGAACATCCTGCTGCTGCTGCTGCCTCTGCTGCTGGCCTAGCTCCCTGCTTCTGCTGGGTGGCTGTGCCCTCTGCTGGAGCCTGTGTTTTGGACGCTGCTGGGTAACAATCAGACCCAAAACCAGGCTTGGGCAAAAGAGCCAGTGAGTGCTAAAATCCAAGTAAGCCCTCCACAGCCCCCCTCCCAGCCGCGTGTGCCCCTGAGGCAGCCCCAGACTGCTAATTCAAGGGATGGGGCCAGTAGCAGCTCTCCCCCGCTGGTTTTAAGGTCCCATTGGTTGCAATAGTGTCACTATTGGGTTTGGGATAGACACTGAATAAACCCTAGAGTCAGGCACTTGAGCTCTGGTGTTCTGCTCCCAGGTAAATTTTAGGTGCAGAGCATAAGAGCTCTCACTATTGGTTCTTCTCTGCTCCAGTGGAAGTTTAATTAATTCCTGCAGTCTATACAGCAATTTCCAGCCTATTAGCAGGCTTTCTTCCCTAGTGCCAACTCCACTTCTCTCCACTGAATGGAGGGATGGCAAGCACCAGCGTTAGGACTGAGAAACCTTGATAAATGGGTCCAGCTACTGAACTAGCTTTTAGTGTTGCTTTCTCCTTTATCTGGCAGGGAGAATCAAGACTCTTGCACCAAGAGGTAATTTGGAGGTTGGCTCTGTAAGTTGTGGTCTGTGAGAGGCTTTTGTCACAGCTTCACTGGATGTTTGAGCTATGCTGAGTTCATTACTCAGTACCATCTTTTGTACTGTCCTGAGTTTTGTTAGGTACTTAGCAGGCTGTTTCCTGCTGTTTCCATGCCGGGAAATACAACTGAATTGTACTGAAATAAATGAAGCAGATAAAGCAAATAAGATGCCGTTCTTATGTGACTTATTCTTTTATAAGCCTTAGGGGAATTAACCTAGTGAAATGTATTCTACTGAAGGATGTCTTACTCTGGAAAATATTAGATAGGAAAAGGGGCCCAAGATGGATGAAGGTACTTCATGAAACTCATTTGCTAATAAGAGACAGATTTGGAGAAGGATCAGAATTACTGGGGCAGATTTTCACTTTAGTTGTGTGGAAGTCAGTGGAGGTAGGGCAATTGACATCAGCTGGTTCAAGTCTACTATGAATTCCATCATAGCTTTTTCCTCTGCTGACAACAGTGTAGAGAAGGACTCTATGTCACCTCCACATCCAGTGCAGACATCCCAAATCACATTTTCATGTAATGGTTTTGCCAAGACCCCTGAAAGATCAAAATGAATAATAAAATGTGTAAGTGACTTATTCTTTCTGAGATGTCTTCATTGACACCTTCATTGATCTGCATTTTGGGGATAGTTTTGCCCTCACATTCAAGAAGGGTTGTGGGTTCACCTTGAATTTACCTTAGAATAATTAGGCATTTTTGAAGGGAGACTCCTTGGTAGGAAAATTGTGCTCCAACAAAGCTAATATTCATGAACACACACTATTACTATGGTCTATGCATAGTGGTGGGAGAGATTTTGATCCAATTGCAGAGCAAAACTGGAAAATCTTCCCATATTACTGGCATCCTGGCATCTATAAATGAAAGCTTCTAGACTGACCGGCTGTGGACAGGGTAAGGTGATCCCTCAGGAGCCCTGAAGAAAGTGCTGTATGTGTCCATGTTGTGGTTGGGGTCTAGACAAACAGACCTTGTCCTGTCCACAACTTATATAGGTCACAGTCACTGTTCTGCTCAGATAAATAGGAAACACAGGCATATTTTTTCCATATTTGTTCTTCAGTGCTGATGATAGCA
Organism: Buphagus erythrorhynchus; assembly: GCA_013400855.1. NCBI lineage: Eukaryota > Metazoa > Chordata > Aves > Passeriformes > Sturnidae > Buphagus > Buphagus erythrorhynchus. Next base: position 64,581 of record VZTT01008723.1, read on the forward strand.
TTCCTTTAGGAGTTTTTCCTGGTGGTTTACTTCTACAGGCTTTCCAGTTTAATTTCATTTCCCAATTTAGTGACCTGAAATGTGTCACCCAAAACTAGTAAGCTTCAATTTTGGAATAGTTGAAGAAATAAGGATGATGAATAGCACTACACGCTGCATAGAATAAATTACTACTCCAAAAATTTAATAAAATAAAAAAACAAATACCAAACAGAGCAGAAAGAAATCACATCTTTCTACCCATCTGCACACAAATGCCCCAAAACCTTTCAACTGAGCTTGGCATTTTGTACTTCTACACCACAGATTTCTCTCAGAATAAATAAATCCTTGCTATAACTCCAGTGATATTAATGACTGCCTTTCAATACATTTAACCTCAAAGGCCTGATGCACTTGTTGGGATTAGCCCTGCTCAAAGGAGATCCTCATGATTTTCAGTCTCAGGCAAAGTGGTCAGACTGGCTGTGAGACTGTACTTTTGATTTCTATCATCTGGCTGAACCTTTGGAAATTTTCTGTGAAATGCTGCACCTCAGTGCATTCAGAATAAAGCCCTGAATTTCTATAAAAGCTTCTAGACTGTGTGTTTCAGCCCTTACTCTTTTGTTGTGATGGCTGGGAAGATGATCTGGAGTCAAATCAAGTCCCTTTTGAAATCAATGGCAAAACTCCTTTAATCTGTTTTCTCTGCAGGGAAGTCATGCTTTGAACTAGAAGAAAAATAGCAGGGACAAAACCTACTGAGGGTCTACAAAGAGTTGAGAGAAAGTAAAGTGAAGTAGAAGGGGAATTATTTTTGGAGAGTGTTAGATAATTATACTCCTTCAACTTTGTCACCACCAATTTTTTGTATAGAAATAATGAAAAAATAAATGTCTTTCTTATGCCTGTGTTTTAAGCTACTATGCACCTTTCTTTACTATACACATTGTTAAAGGTAAAAAACATTAACCCTCAATGTAAAATATCTCCTAGGTATTTCATAAAATGCAATGTAACATGCAACAAAATAGCATTTTGTGTATTGTAACCTGTTTATAAAACTGAAGTAGGACCAGAGATCAATTCAGAACTATGTGTGCCTACAGGTATCATGACTGACATAGACATGCCTTTCATTTTTGACAGCTGAAACTAAGGACAGTTTTCCTGCTGCCTTTCCAAAGGCATTAATCTGTAATTCCAGCCTGAAAGGCCACCACGCTCTTTTTCTAACAGAACAAACTCTGTCTACAAAAGGCTGTGTTGTAGCTCAAGCTGCAGGGAAGACTGAGTCAAAGTACAAGCATGATGATGAAGATGCAGGTTTCAGGCTTTAATAGCACATCTGTAGCCCCTGTCCTCCTGCTGGCCATAATAATCACCTCCTTGCTCCAACATCTGTTTCTTCACTATCTTCACATTTTCAGAGCCTGGCTGACAAATGTTCACCTCAGGCAGATGTTAAGGAACTGGGTGATATCCCCTTTATTCAAATAATTAGTAAATACAGGTAATATAAGAGCCTTGACTGCAGAAGACATTTTAAGGGCAAATACTACTATATACTGGCAAGATTTGTTTAATTTGTCCAAATTCATATGTTTTTACTGAAATCAAATCTTCAAATATGCAATATGTCATTTTTATAGTACCTTTTCATCAACATCTAGAACTATTTCATATCAGAAATAATTTTCATTTAAATAGTAAGAAATAAAAAATGAAAAGGAATCCAGATTTATTAGAAATAGCCAGACATCTACATGTGGGAACTATCTAGATTACAGCATGGGCGTAGTTGTACCAAAAACTTTAATTATTAAACAAAAAAGAAAAAACAAGTCTGGATTTAACTTTGTTAGCAAATGAAGCTAAGTGTAATAGAGAATTCAGTGTCAAGTGATCACACATGAATTCAGATGAATTAGGTTGGATCCTGCATTTTCCTTTGCCCTGATAACATATTTTAGGATAAGCCAAAATTGCATCTCAATGCCTTGAAAACCTAAAGGTTCAAATTTTCATTCTGAGAATGCTTTTTAAAATTGCTTTTTCAGCTTATGAGTAAACGTGAAGGCCTCAGTTCCCAGAAAACTAGAGAAATGTTGATTTCTTGTCTTATTCCTTAACTGGGGAGGAAGAAGAAGGAAAAAAAAACAGACAGACGATTATAAATCAGCTTCAAGCTTATTGCTTCTATTCCCAACCTCTCTCTGGCCCTAAAGGTCTGGCCTGGGTTCCCCACAATATCACTGGTGCTCCTTCCCTGCTTTCCCAGTTGCCTGTGCACATCTCAGGCCCTTGCTACTACCCTGGATCTTTCGGCCTGTTCTGTAGATAATACAATTGGAAACCATTACCAGTGTTACTGCAGGTCTACTTTCTGGCTCTTCTGCACTCTCTTGTGAAAAGGAGTCTTTTTATTCTTTCTTTCTTTCCGTGTCAGAGTGTTGGGAATAGGCACTGCCAGAGCCAGCACTGAAATATCTCAGCTCCCCTGTACACAAACAAATCTAATTGAGCCCACAATACAGGTACAGTCTAATTTGTGAGATGTGCACTGAAGCGTGCAGGCAATGATCCTGGCATCGTGGTTGACAAGCAGAACAATAAGGTATTCTGTGCAACTTGGATGCCAACAACTTTCTCAGCTCTACCAGAAAAACAGCAACTCAGATTTTACAAAGCGGGGTTTTACTTCTGAAGATGCCAGGCTTTTACAAGCTACATGAACACACCTGGGAACTGACGGAGTGGAAGTACTGTTCTACTCCTACTGCATTATTAGAGGGTACTCAGTCTGTAAGGGTTATGTTTATGTGGAATCAGAGAGTTAAAATTGTATGTGGGAAAACATGCTTTTCTATTGCATGAGCCATTCCCCTGCAGCAAGGCAGTGAGGGGTCTTTGAGAGCCTCAGATAGGACTGAAGGCAAATCATCAGCCTCCGGAAAAGAAGTATCATAAGCAGTATGCATGATCATGCTGGCCTCCAGAAGTAGAAATGCAGATTTATTTCCAGCTACATCCTTTCCTTGCAAATGCAAGTAAAGCCAGTCGTGGTGATCTCTGAGACCTGGACATTTTCTCACCAGAGCCTGGATGCCAGCATTGGCCATGTGTGCCAGCAAGTAGCTGTCACACAATGATGAATTCTGGCCACTAACAACTGGAATTATATTTAAACCAACAACTTATAATGGTAAGATTTTCACTCCTGTTGTCCCCTAAAATGACCTGAAAAACCTAAAGTTTCTTAAGCAGGTTCATGGAGAATACCAAGGCTCATCAAAGGTGAGGTCAAAGACAAAATCTTCGTTGTTTGGTGTCATTACTTAATGGAAGCTGGTCACTGTGGTAGGCCCTTCCTCTGCCTGTACTTTGCACTGTGCACTAACTGTTATGTGTGACTTTGTAAGGGACAATCAGTGTGTTGCTGAAATGCTTTTTTAAAAATTTTAATTTCATTAAGGTATTCCAGTAACATTTCCAATCAGTTTTCTGTATTCATTATCTTTCCATTCCCAAGTAATTTAGTTTGTTACAGCAATGACACTGGGAAGAAAAAGATCAACTCTTTGATCTCAGCTTCTTTTATCAGGCTCAGAAATACATACTCTATCTAACCTACCTCTGAGGACAAAACAGTAGCAATTAAAGGTAGAAGTCACAGTCCAAAATGTCCTCTGTCCCACCCTCTGCTCAAAGGGAAGAGGGGAGGTCTACTCCCCACAGTTGCTGTTTCAGTACAAGTAACACTGTAATGTGCTGATTTTAGCAACAACAACAAAACAAAAAGCATAGCATTCCTGTTATACAGATAGAGTATCCACATAACTTTGGCAAGAAAATGCTCAAGCCTAGCATGTGCTCCTTATGCTAATTATGGCTGACCCATGATAAATAATCTAAATTGATGTCTGCTGCCTCAAAAGCATAAGATAATATTCTTCTGAAGGACAATTCTGTGTTTCCTACGTACTAAGTCTCAACATTTGAGTGGCTACTACATATACCTGACTGTGCAAGCAAGAAATTGTGTCTGCAGTCTTAGGCAAAACCAGGACTTTGCTTCTTCTTGAATTCAGCCTGTCCCATGTCTAGTAAACAGCAGAATAGAAATGTTTGGCAAAGGAGAATATCTGCCAAGAAATGAGGAGAATGGAAGACCTGTTAATATTGCAGAAGTCCTTGTTCTAGATTCAGTATGTCTGGATTTTGCACAGTCCTCACTTATGCCTTTAATTATTTTATCTAAAAAGCAAGCTAACAAGATGCACTTCTCTGGGAGCAATGGTAACTGCAATTTCCCAGACACAATTTATGCACTTATGCATTTGCAAAAACCTTCCAGTGATTCTGACAGGAGACAGGCACTTGCATTCCCTAACGAGGTGGCTGCAGACAAATATTTATTTTTTCCTCTGGTACCTATCTTGTCTGCTTTAATTGGCTGCTTGGGAATGCATTTGGAAACCCGGCACAGAGCACTGACACTGTGGTGCTTTGAGATGGGGGTGGGTGCCGTCAAAAACATTTCCTTTTTAAACTCAAGTGGCAGTGGGAGAAAGTTAGAAGATGACTGACAAGAAACAGTAAGACCTATACATGTGCTTCTATGGGGAAACTGCAATTTTCCTGTCTCCTTTTCTTTCTTTTCCTTGTTTTGCTCTTTTCTTCCTGGGATCGACCTTCTTTGAGGTAGGGGTTTTTATCTTTTATATTACACAGCATAGTGGGACTGCCATACAGAATTAGCAGAAATAACACCACTACCAATAATAGTAACAACAACAGAAGCTTTCCTGGAAAAAAACACTGACTTCCCAGAAAACTGAGTTCTCCTGTAATAAATACAATTGCTTCCTCCCAAGCTGAATTTGGCCTATTTTGAAAGATACTGAAACAGGAAAATAACCTAATTTCTTCAAGTATGTGCACTCCAGTGGGAAAGTTTGCAGTCATTACCTTTTAAAAATCAGGCTATGAATTTTTCTCTTTGACAGTTTCTAATGAAAGTTAATACTCAGTAATTTTAACCATCTTCTGGTAAGACTAGAACCACTGTGGGGAGGGCAGAACAGAGAAAACTCTCTTTTCACTACGAGTTGCTGAATTAACTGAACCTGAAATGCTTTGCAAATGTGTGTCTGTGCCAGTGAAATTTAGAAAGAAAGAAAACAAACAAGGTCTCTTCAGCAGGTTTCTTGCCTGTCCCTTTTCCCAGTCAGTTGGCAGCTCTCTTTAAAAAGAAAAGATGCCAGGTGAGCTAGTCTGCCTGGCGCACAGAACTCTGGCAGGCACAAATTTTGTGTACTTTTGGGACCAAAGGCTCTAGCGATGTCTGCTATGCAATCAGCATAAGTCAAGACAAAGGATGCCTTCAAGTGCTGACATAAAGGACTCAAAACACTTTGTTTTTCCACTTGAATTAGGACAAAACCAATCTGTGTCATCTCCAGATCCTCAAAGACATAGCATTACATTTCTGTGTTCTGTAGCTTTGGACAAGTCACATATTAGATTGATTTCTAAATGATGGTCAGAAAGACAGAAATGTTCTCCAATAGAAAAAAGCTTGACTTTCACTATGAATGCTTCCCTTGCTTGTCAGCAACCTCCTGCTTTCAGCATATTGTATATCAAAACGCAAGAATGCTTGTATAGGCCTGATTTTCCCCACAATTTAAAGGTTATTCAACCATAGCAAAACAGAATTTCACCTCTATAACAATGGCAACAAGATGAAAATATCAGTTCATTTTCCCTTGTTATTGTCTTCCAGTGGCAATGATGTCAGCACTGCTGGGACAATAAAATATCAGGGTTCATTAAACCAGTACTAAACCTAATAGTTACAGGAAAATTGCTCAATGAGTGGCAAGACCATGCAAATATTACTGTTAATGGAATATTCTAACTGTTGGAGAATTTGAGAAAAAAGATTTGCAATTGCTTTATACTGCCTCTGGGCAATGGCTACTTGCATGCTGTAGTGACAAGCATGTTTTTTCAGCAAGTCTGAAGTGTAGGTACACCAGGAACGTTAAGTCAGCGCAACAAGTGTGCCACCTCTTTCTCTTTTAAGGACACTAGCATCTTGCAGTCGATGGCTGTGTAAACTGCATGCCCCTGGTCCAATGCCAGCGTGGACATGTGTGCTCTGTGTGTGCCTCAGCAGCTGCAAACAATCCAGGGGCAGCACACAGGCCTGTGTGGCTATGAATATTACTGTGCTGGGGATGGATCTGTGAATAATAGCTGCTGTAGCTGCTTGTGGCAGATCTGAAAACTGATGAAATTGTGACTGATGATGCAGTAGAAGTTACTGCTATGGAGAGAGCAGCAATGCAGTGTTGTGGTCCCATGACAAGTTTTGGCCTCATCAGTATGTAGGGCAAAGCAGCTGCTGTAATCACAAATGATGGCTTGGGCTCCTGGGCTCCTGAGGTCTCTGAGAAGACTTGCAATCACAGGCTGGCCTAGTTTCCCCCTCAACCAGAAAGATGTAGCTCACACACTAATGCTTGCCTCAGCAATGGTGGGGAATATCAATCCTGAAGCCTCTTAAGTGATGAGGAAACTCCTTCCAATGATTGCTAGCCCCTACCAGGAGTTCTCAGAGTGACCCATTAGTGATGTTCAGAAGCTGTGCCTGTGCTGCCAAGGATCACATTTGTACCAAACCAGCGCTGGAAGACTGTCTGCAATTTCTCACAGGAGGAAACTATGCTTCTCTGTGCAGTTACAATCAACCTCATATCACACATTCTCCTGCTTTTCTCTCCCTCGAGTCAATTTATCTATCATATAATTCTTTAATTATTAAGCATTGTGAATATTGTTTGAAAATACCTACTTAATTTGTTTCTTCAAAGCTGCATTTCCCCACATGTATTAGACAGGCATTAGGTGGCAGTATGGGCTGGAGACTTCAGCAAGGGGCAATGGGCAAGATATGCATATTCCTGATTCCAGTTGTAAGATGGAAAGATTCTGTAAACTTTCTCTTCTGCCTAAAAAATGAAAGTGTGAGTAATGGTCCCCTGACATCCTGTGAAGATTAATTAGCTGATGTCTTCACAGAGCTCTGTGCATGAAAAATGTACTCCATGAGTACAGAAATAGTCAAGTAAAGAATTTTTCTTTTACATCAGTTTAATGTCACACATTTTGTCCTTGATTTCTGCAGTGACACATTTGATCCATAATTCAGCCCATACATTCTCAGCTATTCTATTTTTAGATTTCAAAGAGACAGATTGGGATTTGTAGCTAAATCTAACTTCCTAAACCATAGTCTGACATTACAGATCAGAGCTAAGTACACAGTAGTTAGTGAAGAGCTGACAAAGTGCTTTCATGAAGTCATCACAAAGGTGGAAAAAACTCAGTGGGTATTCTAATCCATCTCCTTGCCTCTGAAACATTATTCTTTATGGTACAGTTGAACAAGTGCTGTATCTAAGACGGTGAAAATGTTGTTAGAAGTTTTCTAGGGAAATGCCCTGTCAGACAACCAAGGAGGACTCAGATTTCCAGATCAGTTTCAGAATTAATTTTCTCCAAGTTTCAGCGTGTAGTAGCCTGAGCAACATGCCTCAATCCAATCTGTGCCACTTTTCGATGTGCAAACGGGAGTTTGTCTGGACCCTGTCCAATATCAAAATACTTCAGCTAAATTCTGATCCAAATATACTTTGACCCATGTCTGGATCCTGCTTGAACTAATTTCAGTGACTCCAAAATTGCCTTGTATTATTGATATTTCAACTCACAGTGTGGTATTTTTCTTCTCAAGAAAATAAAATTAGGGGGACATCTTCATCTCATGCTGTGCTTGGGGCCTGGCAGCAGACCATCCTATAGGTCTAGACCCCGAGCTTGTGTTTTTCCATATGAAATCCAGAACTAATGCCATCTTTTAAGCTACCATATCACTCCGCAGACTCATTTCACTGGCTCTGTATTTCTATCTTTGCGCATTTCTTATCTTTCATCATAGCTGCTCTGTACAATTTTCCGTTCCTTTAGATTAATTCCATCTTTTCCTCTGCCTCAATGAGTTAATTTACATATTTTCACTCTGAATCTCACACTGTTATTCTGTGCCTGTGTTATTATCCTCTACCACTTTTTTTTGTGTCTCCTTTTATATTTCATCCAGGGCAGCTACTTATAGTTTCACATCATCTGCAGTTCCCCTTACTCTCACATTAATGAGAACACCTGCATAAAGACTGAGCCTAACACAAATCTCAATCTCATCCATTTTCCTTTCAGGATTAATTTCACCCTCGTGTTTGTATAAAACCCCACTCTTCTCAGACCTCCTTTCATGGCAGGGAGTTACTTGGCTTCTCTTCTACTCTCATTGCTCCACACTTTACATATATTATTTGCCCAACCAACCCTTTTCACTTGCAATACTGGATTCCTTTTTCATTTCAGTCTCAAACACTAGACCTTTCTTACCCCTCTCTTGACAGCCTGTGTGCCATAAGGTGCCTGTTTTCTATGTACAGGTGAACAGTCTAGAACAATTTTCTCAATATTTAAAGCATTTGGTTTCAGGTAAGACCCTGACCTCATGCTTGTATTTATAGCTCTGTGTGGATGATGATGCACTTTTAACTCACTTATTGTTTGAGATACTCTCAGTAGTTTTCTTAGATTTGTGGCTCCTGAGGCCAGCAGGGATAACTCTTGAGTAGCACTCCCCTGTGTTGACTCCCATTAAAGTGTAGTTTTAAGAAAAAAAAAACAAGAAAAAAAGATTTTACAATTGCTACCATAGCTTTTAATGAGAGCCTTACTGTTAGATCCTGTACCATGCTTCTAGTCCCATTTTCTGGCTTCAAGGCTGCAGGAAGCCATCACCAAAGCTTTCCTCCTTTGTAAACTCATGGATTGCAAATTAGGAACCCTTTAACTTTCTTTTTATTAAATACACACTAGCTCCTGGGTGGGTTTTCTGCCTATAATAAGTATTTTCCAGCTTCTTAGTTGTTCTCCAACTCTTCTGTGAACCCATTTCAGTTTGCCAATATCCTTCTCAAATGACAGAACTGGACACAGATTCCATTAGTGCTCTCTCCAGTGCCAAACACAAATATCATTGCTCCATTGCTATTTAAACTACCTTTGTTTATACATCCAAGGACTATATTAGACCCTATGCTGTCAAGGAGAAGCTTATTATGCCAGCACATCAAATTACCCTTCCCATCCTTTACACAGATGCTGCTTTTTGAGACACAGGAAGATTTCCTCCCCTCATTTTTATTATTAAAAATTGCACCCAGACCATGTATTTGAGCAATAAACTTCAGTTTAAGACCTACGCTGTTTAGCTTATTCTCAGTTTATTTAGAGAACCACATTGTTCTATCTGGCTTTTAAGCTCAGTGTTGCTGCCATTGTAAACCTCTTTGGTTTCTAGCAGTTAGTCAATGATCAAGAAACAGCTACCAGCTGATCACTCTGGAAGCACATATGCTTGCTCATGGTTACCTGCTTACAGGTACTGAAGACTTGTCACCCATCTTATTTTTTTAAATGTGCTATGGCAATTTCACGTAATATTTTCAAAATATTACGTACAAGCTGAGCACATGATATCCCCCAATGCTAGCCAAATTAATCCTTTTATCTAGCAATCTATTTCAAATATGAAAGCATCCATTTAAGCTCTTTAATAAATAGCAAGAAGTAATAATTATAAACTTATTAATTCTCTCCTCTATTTTATTATTGTATCCCATTTAAAATATTTTACCCAGAATCAATGTCAGAATGAGAAATAGCAGTTGAAAGCATCTGAATCATGCCATCTTCTGACTGTAAACATTGGCATAGATCTGAAGATGCCTCTGTCTCTAAATAGTTATTTAAAATTCATCCTAGAAATACTGAGGTCCTCAACCAGCTCATTTAAAACTCCTGGCTGTTGAGAAAGCAAAATAGTCTCTTTCTCTCATTTTAATGGATATTTTAACAAAGTTTTTGTCCAATTTGTCCCAGACTTCTCTGGGAATACAGTGAGACTGTCTAACAAAACTACCAGTGATGGCTCCATGTTTCAGGTAGGTGCCCTCAAGATTTCTCTTGGTTGCCACCTACCCCTGGAAGCAGTAGTGTCCCAACTACATCTCTATTTCTGTCTCTGAAACTAATCCCTTCTGATTACTTTTCTGCTACTTTTGCTTGTGTACCCTACTTGCAAAAGCAGCTCTCACAGGTATCATCTTAGCAAACACTCCAGCATCTCCCAGCAGCCCCTTGAGCCTGCTTCTTGCACAAAGCTCAGTGGCGACTTTGAGCCCCCATATGCCCTTTCCAGAAGGTGACCTGCAGGGTGAAAGGCAGAGGCACCTGCTCCTTGGGGCTTTTCACTTTGATTTGAGGAGATGGGAGCTAGCTGTTACCCTTATCCTCAGAGGACATTCCTACTTGGAGTGTTCCTAGTGGATTACCACCAGTCTGGATTTAAAATGGGGTGAAGGCTTCAAGCTGCTCTCCCTAAAGCATTTGTCCACACAGCTGGGGCTAAGGTCTAGGAAGGACACTCTTCCAGGAGTTGCTTATGGCCCAGCTGTCTGCAGAGCTAAGGGTGTGTGGAGCCTCACCAACAGCATGCTCTAGGCAGAGCCCGTAAAACATGTCTTAGAAATTCAACCTCAGGGAAGGCACATTTCCCCTCCTGAACTGCCCCATTTAGTGCATGTTGTCTGGTGGGAAGCAAAGGATGAAAGAGAGATATGGACTTCTAAGTTTATATCTCCTGTTAAGGGAAAAAAAAGGTTCAGATCCTGTTTCATACATGACCTGGCCTCTTAGCTTTATTCAGCAACTTCTATGTTAAGAAAATATTCAGGGAGGGGAAGGGAAGAAGAGGGTTAGAAGCTTAAAGCTGTTCTGCTGCTACACAAAAGATGGGTGTGAATAAATTATATAAAAATAATCCACCTAAGAAATAAGTAGAAAAATAATGCTAATCCTATTTAGATGTGGTGATTCTCACTATATGTTTTATTTATGAAACTGTGATCCTAGAACAGTAAATAGTGCTATTCTTTATCCTCCCATGGAGATAATGTGGTAGAAAGAAAGGCATGTAGCATGCAAAAAAAACACGCTAAAGGAAGAAATTGATCATATAATTAAAAGATATTTTTTTAATGGAGCTTAAGAACACTTTAAATCAGCATTACATAATGGAGATTTCTAAGTGATTGCTTTCACAAAACACATGGTACAATAAAAATGGGGAAAGAAACCCCCAAACCTGTTTTGTTTCAACTATTTGACACTGCACAAACACCCTTTGTCAACTATAAAACCAACGGTTTCAGTTGAGACTTGTTAGTAGGCACAACTTCAGCTACTGCAAGTGAGAGCAGACTTTTGTATGCCTGTGCAAACGGGCTCCACACAAACTCCTCATTTGCTCCTCAATTATTCTTTCTGCACTAGTTCCCAAGAACTATTTAGCAGTCCTGGTTGCTCAGCAATCTCCTGTGGTTTCCACACTGAGGTAAGCACTGTCATGTGGGGCCCACATCTTTGCTCTTAATGCGCTAATTGAAACTTGGCTTTGGGAAGGAAGCAAAATGAGGAGAACTGTGGTGGGTCAGAAACCAAAGGTGAATTTTCCTGGCTGGCCAAAAAGGTGAATTTTTCTGGCTGAATGAGGTGTGTCCTGATTTTGTGCCAAAACAGGGCTCCAAGTTGAGCTGGATAAAAATGTAAACATCTCCCATGGTTTTGGTCTGCCACCCAGCAAAAAGCGTGATTGGTTTATACAAGTAAGACCCCTGTTTGTGGCTTTGTTCATCCAAAGCGTGATTGCACTCTATGAAGCAATAATTAGTGATGGCACAGAATTAAGCAGATTTGATCTGTGAATTCAGCCATTATAATAGCTTCTGCTCAGGATTCCCACTTTTATCCATCTTATAGTTGTGATTTTGGTTTGACATCTTAACCTGTCTGGTAAGGAATACTGTAAAAACACTTTCTCTCATAAGATGCACCACAACCCTCTCCTTTGCTGTGACAGTGGTATTTCTGGGAGAAGAATTTCTTGCACTTTTCCACTGGCAGCTCCTCCATAGCCTTCTGTCCCCACTTTTTTTGGAGGGTATATTCAATGAGAACACCACCCATGACATCCTTACTTGACCTGCTGTGCCACTTAGAAAGTCACAACTCTCTGAGGCCAGATGAGGTTCACGTGGAGGTACTGAGGGAGCTGGTGGAAAAGCTTGCCAAGCACTCTCCATTATTTATCATCAGTCCTGGCTAACTTTGGGGGTCCCAGATGACTGGAGGTTGACCATGTGACACCCTGCTACAAGAATGGTTACAGGAGGATGGAGAGAACTACAGGCCTGTCAGCCTCACCTCAGTGCCAGGAAAATTTATGGAACAGATCATCTTGAGTGTGATCATGCAGCATGTACTGGACAACAGGGGGATTTGGCTCAGCCAGCATGGGTTTAGGAAAGGATGGTCCTGCTTGGCCAACCTCATCTTTTGTGACTGGGTGAGCTGCCAAGTGGTTGAAGGAAAGGCTGTGGATGTGTCTAGCTGGACTTAGAAAAGCCTTAGATGCTGTCTCCCATGGCATTTTCCTCTAGGAGCTGGCAGGCCATGGCTTACACAGGTGCACTCTTTTCTGAGTTAAAAACTGGCTGAATGGATGGAACCAAAGAGTTGGGGAGAATGGATTACATCCAGTTGGTGGCTGGTGACTAGGGGGCTTCCCCAGGTCTCAGTGTTGGGGCCAGTTCTGTATAAAATCTTTATCAGTGATTTGGACAAAGGGATTGAGGACACCCTCAGTCAGTTCACAAATTACATCAAGTTGTGTGTTGCTCTGCTGGAGGCTAGTAAGGCTCTGCAGAGGGATCTGGACAGGCTGCATCCATGGGTTGAGGCCAACAGTTTGCTGTTCAATAAAGTGAAGTGCCCTGTCCTACACTTGAGTCACAACAACCCCAGGCAGCAGTATAGGCTGGGAACAGAGTGCCTGGAAAGCTGCCTGGTGCAAAAGGACCTGGGAGTGCCAGCTGACAGCAGCTGAACATGAGCCAGCTGTGCCCAGGGGACCAAGAAGGCCAATGGCATCCTGGCTTGTATCAGCAACAGTGTGTCCAGCAGGACCAGGGCAGTGACTGTCCCCCTGTACTTGGGACTGCCAAGACCACACCTCAAATGCTGTGTTCAGTTCTGGGCCACTCACAACAAGGAGGACGTTGGGGTGCTGGAGCGTGTCCAGAGAAAGGCAATGCAGTTGGTGAAGGGTGATGAAGAGTAACTCGCATGAGGAGCAGCTGAGGGAGCTGGGGGTGTTTAGCCTGGAGAGAAGGAGGCTTAGGGAAGACCTTATTGTTCTCTACAACTACCTGAGAGGATACTGTGGTCAGATGGGTGTTGGTCTCTTCTCCTAGGCAACCAGTGATAGGATGAGAAGAAATGGCCTCGAGCTGCACTAGGGGAGGTTCATACTGGACATCAGAAAGAATTTTTTCCCTGAAAGGGTGGTTAAGTGTTGGAACAGAAACTGCCCAGGGAAATGCGGGACTGATCACCACTGGAAATGTTCAAGAAACATCTGGACATCGCACTTAGTGCTATGGTCTGATTGACATGGTGGTGTTCAGTCCAAGACTTGGTCTTGGATATCTTTTCCAACCCTCATGCTTCCATGATTCTGTATGTAGAAGTTCACAAGCAGTCCTACTTACTCACTCACACTTTGTGGCATATGTCTGGCAATGACAAGAAATAGGTGGTGATTTACTTCAATAAACTCACAGTCACAGGACATACAAGAGCATTTCGTAAATCTCTATTGATGGTGAAAAGCAAAATTCATCAGTGTTTTGGTCGGACTTTTCCTTAAACCTAGAAGAGGGCATGAAGACTATTCCAGCCGTCTAATTTAAAAACAAAAATTGAATCTAATTCCTTAGTGTATTTTCAAGTCCACCCTTTGCTATGAATCTCTGAAGGCATTATGGTGACTGTTAACCTGTCAGCATTGAGGAATAAGACAATGAAGAGATAGCTGTGGGAACTACAGGCATTCTCCTTCTTTCATAACCTGAAATGCTGTCCCTCCCTCAGCAGCATCCCATGCAATACAACCACAGAGTCATAAGCATCCTTTGCCTCACCTGGAATGAGAAAGAAGGAAAAAATCCTTGAGAAAACTGAATAATGAAATAGCACACTTACTCATCTAGACTACCTGGGACTGCTGTGAGAGGCAATACTGCACACTCACATACCATATGCACACACAGACTGATGGCCTGGAGCTGCAGCAGAAGCAAAAGTGAGATGGGAGCAGAGAACGATTTGGGATTCTGTAGATCTGAGGGGACATGTGGAAGGAGGAGTGGGAACTTTGTTTCAGTTTGACACAGGAAGGGCAATTTCTAACTGGGACTGAAATCACCTAGAAATGTTTTTCAGTGTCCAATTTCCTGAAAACAGATATAACTCCTTCCAGTGCAGTGCTGTATACACTCCTATTTTCCATGTACGCAAGAGGTAAAGGTTGAGGTGCAGATTCATTACCATTACCAGTGCTGAAAGTTGCACAGCTCAGTATTAGGTTCCTGACAGTGACTCCGCTGCCACAATGACAGAGTACAGCAGATGTACTTAAGTTAGAAACTCTTTAGCTACTGCTGCAGCTTCAAAACTCAGTGTTGAAATACCCACCCTGCTGCTCATTCAGTTTCTCCAACCCATTATGCAGCATTTTCTGCAGGCCCTGATATGGTGGGTACAACAGACAGATGTTACCCACTCTGTTGCAAACTAAGCCCTCCTGAGCCAGCTGCAGGCACCACAACCCTGCAATGCCTATTGGGAGTGAATGGAGAACACGTGTGATTAACAATTCATGTCTCTATCCTACCTCTCTGCAAGAAGGATACTGGGGATTGTTGCTTACTTTTGTAATGCTTTGGGAACAATGTAAGCAATTTTCTGCCAATCTAAATACATTATGCCTTAGGAAATTAGCTGATGCACAGAGAATCTGATTATGCAGGACTGGAAACAGTGTCTATGCACAAATCAGAAATAAAAATCTTGACCTTAACTTCTTGCTTCTGCAAAGGCCATCTGGTGGTCAATTGGGTGCTGGTTATGCAAGTGATGATGTGCATACACTACAGAGAGGCTTTACAGATTAGAACAGTACTGCAGCAGAACTTCTCCAGCCCCTGCTTCACAGCTTCTGGGAGAGTAGAGCAGAAATCTGCTCCCCAGGCAGCAGTGAAGAGGATGCTGGCAATATTTCTGAACCAGCAATGTCTGCTCACTGCCCTTGCACACATACATATGAAATTCAGCCAGCCATTTTCCAAAATTATCCATTCTATTACTTTAAATTTGTACTTCAACAGAAGCCAAAATACTGCCTGTAGTCATTAGAAGGACTGCGAGCAGAAGGGAAAGGGCCTGAGATTTGCATCTAGGCTGTCCCTGTCATGCATCATGCTTAGATAAGAGAGGACTGTCCAAATTGAAAGGAGAAAACCTCTCTCTCTCTCTCTCTCTCT